>PNEQ01022602.1:0-31968 GCA_003012365.1 Medauroidea extradentata
AGCTTTGTTTAGGCGGGTTGTACCTTTTACAACTTCTACACCCAAAGGTGTAGTAGGGTGTAGTGGGTGTAGATGGCCGGAGACCAAAGGTGTAGGAAGTGCAGAAAGTCCGCCTGAACGCCTTGGTGTAGTTGAGTGTGAATTGTTTTGTTTATTTTCTGTGATAGTGACGGCAGTAAACGTAAATATTGCGAGATACTTTTTAAATGCAGGCAAGAGTGGATGCAGGTGATGAATCCGATGATTAACGTTCTGTTACAGCACATATTTTAGCAAATCTGCACAGTGTTTTGCGTGAATTACGAATTTGAATAAAATTAAGTTTTGGTCCTATAACCGTAATGTACCTACAACCTTACTGCAGCTCATTTCATACATCACATAACATGTAATTCTACTGGAAACTGAATGTTCATTCTTAAATTAATTGTATTAGATTTACGAGTTGATATAATTATACTCATAAAAGCAGTAACATAACCCACAAAATATTACAAAAAAAAAAAAACAGGAATTCAAAGAGCAATTTTATTTTACACACCTTCCAGATGAAACTGAATACAATTTTTACTATATATAAGATGTTATGATTCAAAACTGGAACGACAACTTCTCTAAAAAACGCAGCTACTTGTAACACATTTCGAAAATAGCGCCTTACAACTTCTACACCCAAACTACTCCACCTCGCATAGGTGGTGTAGAAGGTGTAGCACCCGGGTGTGGAAGTTGTAGTTACACCCGCCGCCTGAACGCTTTGGTTGTAACAACCAAAACGTCACTTCCGGCAAGAAAAACGCGATGTTGCAGTTTGGGTGTAGAAGTTGTAAAAGTTGCAGCTAGGTGTAGACCGCCTAAACAAAGCTATTGTTTCACTTATTTGGCAATTACACATACGTCTTGTATTGTGAAATATTTTTCGGGAATTTTACAATTACACATTATGGAATACTGCAACCAACATCACGAATATATTTTTATTCTTTATTTACTGAAACATGTTAGTAAACAAAGATAGTGTGTACACAACACAGAAGTTTTGCTACATAATTCTGGTATGAAATCGCAATCGAAATTTATAAACAGAATTAAGTAAGTAATTAAGAAGAGAATTAAGGATAGTGTGTACTGGGCTTAAGATGCCAATCAAATTTCTTTGCTGCCGAGACCAAATTACTTTGCTGTTCTTATGTTGTTTGCCCAAAAGTGTTGAAATTTGTCACAGCAAAATATTTGCTCGATTGTACACGGAGTCGAATTCGGATTGCCTTGGTGGGAGGCGAATGTTCTGATCATTTTTTTTATTTAAAATAATACTTAGCAAACATTCAATGTGACCTGCCGTAAATCACCATCAATATATATCAGCACTTGCGGCTTGACGGATACTTTATCGATACGTGCCTCTTCAAATGCGTGACATTTAACAAATAAATACTTCGTATTTACATCTTAATATTTATTTACCTGTATAAATTGTTTTATTAGGCTCGTTACTACTACTCGACCACAACTATTCCCGCGGGAAAAATGCGAACTACCGCTGTGTTCTCCTTAACGACCGCGCGCAACCAGTGTGGCGCACCACAGCACCGGCCATAATACTGTGGCACAGGCAGATGGCTAGGTTTCCACCACGCTACGTCTCCACTGAGCGAGTGCCATGAATTCATGTCAGGCACAGTACATTTCCCCTCCCTCTGATGTGTCTACCTACTACTAGGGCTACGCTTATTCCCCTCACAGGAGGACTAGTTTTCATGTTCGAGTAGTACGTCGCCACTAACTGTGTGCCATGAGTTCATGTCAGGCACAGTAAATTTCCCCTCCCTGTAATGTGTCTACCTACTACTAGCACCACGCTTCTTCCCCTCACGGGAGGACTAGTTGTGTTCGAGTGGTACATCTCCACTAACTGTGTGTCATGAGTTCATATCATGCACAGTACATTTCCTCTCCCTATAATATGTCTACCTGCTACTAGCACCACGCTTCTTCCCCCCACGGGAGGACTAGTTGTGTTCGAGTAGTACGTCTCCACTAACTGTGTGCCATGAGTTCATGTCAGGTGCAGTACATTTCCCCTCCCTGTAATATGTCTTCCTACTACTAGCACAACGCTTCTTCCCCTCACGGGAGGACTAATTGTCGTGTTCGAGTAGTAACGGAACGGAGCATCATTAAATGTACTCTTTAAGGGTGTCCAACAGAGTAAAAACTGTAATTTTATATTTGTATAAAATAGTGTTAGGTTAGTAGATTTTACTTAGGCGTACATTTTCCTCTTACAAAAATAGCTCAGATAGTTTTCCCATAGTAGCATTTCAAAGTAAATTTGTATGTTATTCGTTTTGTAAGCAGCATAAGCCAACTAACGTAATGCATTGTAAAAAAACTCACATTGAAGCAACACGTGACGGGCTTGAAGTATATAAAATCTACTATAAAAAAAATTGTATTAAAGTTTGATTTTTTTCAACATTTAGCCATTTTTTATACAAAAATATTTCGTAAAGGATTTTTATATACACCAAGCAGTAACCGTCACATGTAGTTTCAATGTGAATTTTTTTTCTTTTCATTGTGTTCATTAGTTTTTGTGGCTTATAAGAACGAAACACGTTCAAACTTTGACTTTGAAGTGCAATTATTGGACAATTAGCTGTGCTTCTTTTATTGTAAGAGGAAAATGTACTCCCAAGTAACGTCTGTAAAACTAACACAATTTCATACGATTTTTTTCCAACTGAAAACACGTTTCAAACGATGTTTCTATCAGTTTAAAAGTTAGGATCGCTAATTGGAAACACGATTTTCAAGACTCTCAAAATGGAAAAAACAGCTTTTTTAAACTGCCGCATCTACGAAAATTCCTACCGGATTCGAAAAATACAGTTATATAAATAAGCGCTGGAATTTGAACCATAAATATCGCAAATAAAATAATACGGTCAACGCTTAAAGTCCCATAGGGAAATTAATAATAGTAAAGCTGTGTGCGCCAGTTGCTGGGTTTGCATGTAGAGGCGATAATGCATTACATACGACGACCGACGTCATTCGTAATGCTCCATCGGTTTTGTGCCTCATACACCAACGCAGCCTACCTAGATAACAACCTTAAGGCAACTGACTGACACGCTATGTCAGTAAGCAAGTAGTGGGAAGATGTTGTTGCTGTCGCAGGAGCTGCCAGGAGGCGTGGGCGTGGCAATGGGGGCGGGGCGGCCGGGGCGGGGCCGCTACCTGCTGCTGCAGGCGTTGTGGGAAGGCTGCGCGACAGTGACGCTGTGCACTCAGGTGTTCGCGATGCTGACTCCCGACCACTGGTGCGCTGACGAGCACGTCTCCGCCCTCCGCTTGCAGCTGCCGCTCTCCCACCTCGAAGCAAAGAAGTTCAGCCTTCCGCCCGTAACCATCGGTCAGTGCACGGTTTCACTCTCTACCTACCTCTTTCTACTGCCAGCTCCAACAATTATACAGCTTCTGCAAGCCGACTTAAATTAATAATTACCTTTAAAATGCATTTGTTTCAAAGTTACATTAATTTTAATTTGCGTTAACTTTTTTCAGAAATAATTGATTTATTTTTGACTGTGGTACATAGGATGTACAATATCTGGTAGTTTAATTATAACAGTAAAATAATCTTTCATTAACTTGGTGTGTAGGTTTCGACTTGCTAAAATTATTATTTTCTATTTGAATTCAGTTTGGCAAATCACACAAGTCGAGTAAATGAAAGGCAGCAAACCATTACGCTGGATTCACAACCACCACTTAGTGTACATGCGTACGCACGTGTGAAAGTAGAAACACCGATTGTGCATGCTAGCATTCACATCCTCGCGTAGCGTGCGTATGTATGTAATAAGAGTTGATCTACTTTCTACTTCGTACATACATACGCTAAGTGGTGGTTGTGAATGCAGCATGTGCACAATTTAGACTCAGTTAAATATGAATTTATATTGAGAAATTATTTATCTAGGGCTTATACATGACTTAATTCGCTTTTTTAAAATAAAACTAATAAAAGAATCATCTGTTACCGACATTTTGTAATGAAATAAACATTTTCCATGCATGTCTAGATAAAATTTTGCTATGAATCCAAAATCTAATAGGTACTTAACGTACATGCATGTTTTCGTACGTACGTTAAGTTTGGTTGTGAATCTGGCTATAATATTATAACTAAACTGTAACACAAGTAATATTCTATAACTTACCACAGTCAAACGTGCAAAGTAATTTAGAAATAAATGTGTCAACAAAATGTTCATCCTACAAAAGAAATAATTTTAATAATAATAATATAACAACTGTATGTACTAAAATAAGCTGTTATCCCTTACTAAACTAGGTAATAAAAACCTTAACTACAATCATTTCCACCTTTATCCACTTTAGAAGCAAAGTTAAAATTTTTTGTCCATGTGGCCCTTCACTACACAGTCTGACACACTCTTGGCCCTTATTGGACAGCCCTGTAGGTAATGATCCAGAAAATGACAGGGGCATCCAAAAAAATATTTATAAAGATACAAAACTGTACTGTGAATGTTTTAAAAGTGGAATGAAATTAATTTAAAATTAGTTTTAATTATTGATTTTACTGAATTAATTTAAAATTAAGTCTCTGAAATTATCATTGGCAAGAAACATTCACATATGAAACATCATACAGTAGGGAGGGATAAAGTTTTTTTTCTCCATCAGAGATCTCCAGAGCTCTTTATGTAACTAGTAGGATCATAAATATTTTAAAGAAAGCTAATAATTTTCTATGGGTGGCTAAGTTATGCCTAGCTTCGCCTAGTTATGCCGATGGCAAGAATCCACTATCCAAGTTACATATTGCAAGTCTAAACTTTCTCCATACTATGGGAGCATGTCACCTCCTTCCACATAGTAAAAGTCTAAATTTTATGCTCATTGTTAGCAGAAGTATACAAATTAACTGGAATTACAAACTAAGCTGGGAATCAAAAAGTGTTATAGTTATATTCCTGGTAGTAATTGAAATTGAAGGCATTCCCACCAAAACACTCAACAAATGGGAATGTTGGCAGGCCTTCCGCTGCTGCAGCTGTGGATGGGCGGCAATGTGTCGACAGCATTCTCACAGTGTGAACGCTATGAAGGCGACATGGCGGCTGCTTACATCAGGTGGATGGTGGCTCGGAGGCCTCCGCATCCCACCTCATCCAGCCTGCCATCCCGCCCCTGTGACCAGGGCTGGGAGTACAATGCATCCGCCCTTTACACTACCATGCCCATGCAGGTATTGCGCCAATTACATAGTGTTTTCTGGTAATTTGTCATACTACATGTTGTGATAAGTTGTAGTTTAACCTATTCAGTCCCACATTAATTTGTAGCTTCAGGTGTTACAAACAAATTATATGCTCATTAAAGACTTGACTACCCTGAAGATTCCATTGCCAATATACGTAAGGCACAGACCATAATTGTTTGAAACAGAAAACTCTCAGTTTTGTACAATACCAAGCATGTATTGCAGGAGACTAACACTTACAGTATGTACTTCATTGGTGTTGGACCACACACAGCACAAGTACAGGCAGCGAAAAAGTTGATATAAAACATAGGCCTATACAGATGTACAACATTCTCATGAGAAAATCCCGCTACAGCTAGCATAACTGAAACTTCAAATCCACAATAGCTGCAGCTAGTAGAAGTTGGCATACTGTTTCCAAAATTTCTCGATGGGCATGATTTCAGGGGACCTAGTTGCCAAGGAAGCATGTTGATATCACAAAAGCCAGGCTAGGTGGTCAAGCATTAAATTGCTCATTGCTGGAAAACAGGATTGTCAAACTGCACTAAGAAGAGGAGCACACATGGTATTAGAATATCTTGGATTTATCGCTTAATTACCTGGGTTCCTTCAGTCACCACCAGTGGAGTTTAGGAATTGTATGAAATTGTATGCTTGTGATGCCAAATTTTTGGGGTAGTGTCCTTCTCTACAATAAAGCATAGATCATGGTGCTGTGCAGGACATCTCTAAACTTGAATTGAGCTCGAATTGAGTAGTCCTCTGTAAACAGATAGAGTCTGATTCATGGCTGAACACCAATTGTAGACAGTTCAGTCTTGAAAAAAAAAACTAATGAATAAAAGAAAAGAGGGAAATCGTGTTTGTGAGTGGAGGTCTGTGTGCTGGGAGAGAGTTATGATCAGAAAGAGACATCCAAAGATTAATACCACACAATTCTTTGTTACCAGCTCTGGTTTCACTATGCAATTGCCTTGAAGTTTCACTTTATACGTTAAAAAGAAATATCTAAAAAAACTCCCGATATTTGTACCAGAACACTTTCTTAGTTTAGACTTATGGTAATCACGAATTTACTGTGGTTGTTTTTCCAGTATGACTGGGTGTGTAATGATAACTGGCGGCCGTACGTTATCCAAGTGAGCTTCTGGGTCGGAGCAGGAATTGGTGCTTTGGTGTTTGGCTTAGCAGCAAACAGGTCAGTACATATCACATAATTCTGTGACTGCAACAAAAGAAGGGCACAGAACAAGCTTATTTTTCCCAATATAGTTTATTCAATTTTCAAGTTCTGCATGAGCTCTACAAACGTTTCAAACACATTACAGTTAGAATCATAAAATATTTTTGATACAGTTATTGAATGTGCAGCTAAATTTGAGATGATACTAGCTTAATTAACACTGCAAAGTTGTATGGTTACAGTATTAAATATGATACTTGCCAGTTATTACTGTTACAGGAATTAAAATATCACTCAGTAGCCCTTAAGCTGCAATTCTAACTAATAATTTTTAGTGCTGATTTGCAGCTGACGTAACTCTTATGCTCCAGTCGTGGTTTACTTTAAAATAAGCATTAATGCATAATGACAAGAGCATATGTATTTTTTTAATTTTCATTACAGAATTATTTATTCATGGAACAGGTACAGATATACAGTTTCTTGTCTTTTTTCTAGGTTCGGCAGGTACCCTGTTCTCCTGGTGTCTATAATGACCATTTTGCTTGGAGATGTCCTGACGCTAAGCCTGGATGGCTTTGGTTTCAGCGCTGTGCTGGCATCACGTTTTGTCGCCGGCTCTGGTTGCCTTATTCTTCAATATGTTTCACTCGTGCACTGTAAGAGTTCTTTTCTGCCATAACCTAGCTCACATACACAGTATACAGATAATTGATATCATGATAGTACCTTTACTCATGGGAAACAGTGCTGAAAATCTTGGATTAATACAAATTTTATTATAATCTGAAATATTCTGGACTGTACTTTCTTCCATTCTCACTAAATATCTATACCAGTCCAAGCTTGATACCAGTTTTATTTTGGCAACAAACCATTTTGGGCTCTTTCAGCAACTTTTAGTTTCCATCTCCCCCTCTCCATTTCAGTATAGAGCAGTGTGATATAGGGTCCAGCTGAGAGTGGGTGACTGTGAATGTTGGCAGTGAGGGAGGTGTGCGGTGTAACACAACAGGAGTGGCTGCTGCTAGTGGCGATCGTTACAAGGACAACGTCCTCGCTTCTGGTCACGGCAGTGGCACTGGTGGTGCCCTCCTGGTGGTACCTAGTGCTGCTGCCCACCTTCACCTCTACCACCTGCCTGCTGCTAACCAGCAGGTAACCATAGGAATGGACCGAGTTCTGCTAATGGGTAGTAATTTTTCTATGACCTTTGTGCCAAGTATCAGCATAATTTGACTCATGGTATGCCCATTAATAAATATCGTATGAGGAGGGTACCAGAGGGCCAGGATATTGCACCCTGAACTGCTTCTGTTAGTCCTGGATGATGACATGAAATAAAGTCTTCTACAATGGAGAGTCGCTGAAATGAGAAGGGCAGGGGAAACAGGAGATTCCCAAAGAAACCCACTGACCAGCAGCATTGTCTGGTGGCACGACTGCCGCATATCAGTATCCGGTGACCAAACCCACCGAGAATCGAACAAGCGTCATCTTGGTGGGAGGTTAGTGCTGTAGCCACAGTGCCAACCACAGAACCCAGTGTGCCCCTTGCCCTCTTGAGATAGGAAAGAACTTAACATAAAGTTGACAGTGAGGCCATTAGATATGGTAATGTACTATTGGCTTGGACAGGCAGGAAACCAGAAACAAATCCGCTATGGCCCAATGATGAGAACCATCCCAGAATTTTCCTAAAGTAATTTAAAGAAACAACGAAAGACTGAAATAGTATAAACTGATCAGGAATTGAACTCAGGCACTGTGAATCCAGTGTTTTATCAATGGCCTACCTTTCTCTGTATGCATCCTCAAAGTTTCACAGGATATGATTATAGTGTTTTTTAATACCTGCATAACAGGCTGTTTTGTCTTACTGTGAACATCACAGTCCAGCGTATGCTAGCATAACTGCAATTCATATGTCAGTACACATTCAATACACAGTGGAACGACTACCAGTCTATGTTAAGACTGATGAATGAATTACCAGAGAGACAATGTTAATATTATCTCCCCCATTTTCTCACAAGTACTATTATGTCTAAGCATACTGTTTTCAATTACTGCATTAAAATAATTTTTAAAAATTAA
Organism: Medauroidea extradentata; assembly: GCA_003012365.1. Lineage (NCBI taxonomy): Eukaryota > Metazoa > Arthropoda > Insecta > Phasmatodea > Phasmatidae > Medauroidea > Medauroidea extradentata. Next base: position 8,589 of record PNEQ01022602.1, read on the forward strand.
ACTATCTGGCACTGCTATATAGTTAAACATTTTAACAAAGCTGATTAGTTCGGCCTGATGGCTAGGAAGTTGACTGTTGAGCCGGTGATGGACAACCATCATTCTACTGAACATGTGACTAATTAGGGCTTGCTGCCACCGAACTGCAGCCATCATGTCTGACTTCAAAGACTCATTGAATGACTTATTGAAAAAATATCACCAACTTTAGTACTTTTGTTTAACTTCACAGTTAAATATAACCCAATAGTTAATTGCAGACATCATAAAAATGGTTAAATACACACCATTGAGTGTCTGGATTTAAAAAAATGAACCATTGTAAATATATAGGTACAACATCACACTAGTGGAAATAACTGAAGCCGCTACCTTTGCTCTGCATAAAACATCCTAAGAGTGAAAGTGTTAATAGTTCTGTAATGAATGCTACTAATTAACATGCTAAAACTTAAGAATAAATCATATTTACTACAACTAATACCCAACAACACCATATTTACAAGAAATTTGGGCATAACTGTATTAGAAAATATGCGGCATTATTTGAGATGAAAAATAAATTTTATAGTCGAGGTCTCATTGCTCTCTAGAGCATTGTCTAGAGTTCGGTTTATCTGAAGATCTGGTAATACGAACAAGCCTTGGTCTCATTTAGTTCGGATTAACGGGACTATACAATGTATTAATTAGGACCAGTATCATCCAAGAAGCGCAAAAAAAGAAAGAATAGTGCATTTGTTTTACAAAACATTTTACATACTTTTCGGAAAAAACATGCATGCGGCACATTTTTTTGTAAATTTGTAGAACATTCATATAAAAGTAAAATAATGTATTAAATATTTTCAGGCTTTGTCATGAATCTCCTTGGTGGTTACTCGAGAGGGATCGACCTGAAGATGCCATTAAAGTTTTGCGCAAGACTGCAAGTACGTACGAAACAAACACAAAACCAGTGGATCGACAAGTCCTACTGGCCACATATGCTGCAGCTATGCAAACCAGACACAGCAGTTACGAGTACTGCCAGTGCTGCAGATATAGAAACGAAACAGTTCCTTTCACCACTGTGGAGGCAACAGCAGTGTCCACAAAACTGTGCAGAAGACATGATGTTATTCTAAATGTTGTGTGGTGAGTGTAACTCTAAACTTGAAAATACTGGAACTGAGAATACAGAGTTCGCTCGATGTCATCGAACATTAAAGTAATCATAGCTGTGCCATAAAAACAATACAAATAATGCATCATTAGAACTGGTGTTCCGTTAAACAGAATGTCCACGCATAAAATATAAAGCTATTCGTCACATTGTAACGGATGCAAAGATGAATAAAATTAAATAAATGCACTTAGGGTCGCAGAGGCTAGAAAAACACCTTAAATTGGCCCACAAAATGTGGTCTTTGGGGGTAGAAATTTGCTTTGAAATAGCAACAACAGGTGCAGTTTACAAAATCTCTTCCATTCACTTGACCTTCTCTCTTGGCATGTATGCAAGTAACAGCAGATAGAAGCACAGAAGTGCAGTGTTGTTTGGTGGCAGCAGTAGGTGTATGTAAGAGTATTGTGTATTGTGTTAACAAATGAATGAGAGTGAACATGAAGCTGGCCCGAAATGAAAAGTCAGAGGAAACTGCAGTTCTCTGTGATATCCTGTCTACCTTCGGTATCGTCACATACGAGTCCCATATGATAGATCCTAGGTGCAATCCCGATTGGGGATCAAACTGGAATAATCTTATAGGGATAAGATCAATACACTATCGCTGCCCCCGTACAGTAAGCTCGGCCCACTTGATTAGTCGTAAATATTACTACTGCAATTAGTTGCTATGTCAAAACATATTGCAAACCTCAACCCTACCAGCACACAGACATCCTTAGGGCGTCCGTAGGATGTGGGAACTGTCGTCCCTAGGACGTCCTAGGGAAGTTCATTTCAAGTACTTTTTATGTAGGAAAAGTTCATGGAAAAGTTCATGGAAAAGTACTACCTACGGACATTCCTAGGATGTCTGGCATACACATCCCTGGAACATCCCTAGGAGCTCCCTGGGATCTGTAGTAAACACATCCCCAAGACATCCTCAGGAGCTCTCTGGGATCTGCATTAAATGCATCCCCAGGACATCCCTAGGAGCTCCCTGGGACCTGTATTAAACACATCCCTGGGACATCCCCAGGAACTCCCGGGGACCTGTATTAAACACATCCCTGGGACATCCCTAGGAGCTCCCTAAGACCTGTATTAGACACGTCCCTGGAACATCCCTAGCAGTTCATTCCAGCAGCAAAAGTAAAAGTTTAGTACGCAACACAAAAGAAAACAAATGTATTTGTTTTGGTGATATGTAAACTTAGTATTTAACACACAGTCAAATACACATAATTGTTAATGTAGCCTCTTAAAATTTTTTGAATAAACAATTCGTCTGCAATAACATTTATTTTAAATGCTTCAACTTCCAAAAGTCTACCAGTAATAATAAAATATATGTGTCGAAATTAATAAATTTACCAATTTCTTAAGGCATATATAAATGTTATGAATCATCAACTAAGTAAATTGCAACAAGCCTCATGTATATTTAAATAATATTGTGAGATATCTTGTGGTCATATTAGAAACTTGCCTAGAAATCCACTACGTCCGTAGGAGCTCCTGCTCGAACATCCCAGGGAACTCCTGCTCGGACATCCCAGATAACTCCTGCTCGGACATCCCGTGGGAGCTCCCTGTAAGGACATCCCTGGGAGCTCCCCAGATGAGGAATTTAGGATGACCCAAATTCGTCTTCCAAAGAGCTTCCTGGGATGTGATGTACTTTTCGAGGAGGTACTCGGGACGTCTTAGAGACATGGTTTTTCAGAGCTCTCGGACATCCGAAATATCCATCCCTAGGACATCCCGAGGATCGCTTGTACCCGGATATCTTCAAAGGATGTCCCTAGGACATTCTGGGAATTTGCTGTGCTGGTAGGGAAAGACCACAATTAGTGGGTTAATTTATGGGTACTTTCTAGGCTCTACGACCCCAAGTGTAGTACAATTTTATGATTTTTCAAATATCATACATCATTTCACCTTTGCATCCCCTACAACATGGTGAAGAGCTTTTAATTGTTTTTCAGAGACACAAACTATAGAAAAATATTAAATTATTCAATTCGTTGTAGGAGAGTAGTTTACTGTATGTTTACTGTATATTTTTCATTGTTATTTTTTTTCCATGCCAACAGCAATTAGTCTTCCCATGTTACTATATTTTAAGCAGTTATTTTTGTTTCAGATTTTAGCAACCACATAATCTGATCATGCAGAGCAGAAACTCAAATAAATGTAATTGATTATGTCCATGTGTGCTAGGTTTGCTAACAATTAGTTTTGTGAGTTATAAGAATATTTTATGTTTGGTTGGCACCCATGAGTTGGTAAATTCTGTACAATTTACTCAAAGAAGTGATTTTAAAATGAGTGGTCAAGACATGTTTCTTTCCTAGGTTTGTGTTGTAACATCCCTGGATTTCTTGCATTTTATCTCTTTATGCTTGCGAGCTCTAATTTCCTGAACTAACGTAAACAAAAGTTTTTTTTATCAAGAAAAGGTTTCTCATGGATAAAAGAACTGAAAATCAACACCCACTTCTATCTTTGAGAAAGCCATTTCGACAGTGAAATAGCAGTTTGTGTGCCAATGTCTGGAAAAATATCCACAAGAAGATAAACCTGTCTGTCATGTGTAGTGTGTGGATGCAGGATGGTGTGTGGCGCGAGTTACTATGCGCAGTTCCAGTCGGCACCCTTGGTGCTTAGCACGGCCAGGAACTCGAGGTTGGCGCTCTGGGATGCAGCAGAGTCGTTCTGGCTGGCTGCTGCAGCTGAGCTGCCCGCCTGCACCCTACCCCACTTGCTACGGCGAGGTCACCACGTCACCGGCATCCTCCAGGTCTGCAGCATTGCTGCAGCTGCCTTAAGTGCAGCATGTGCACTTACACACTCCTCACGTGAGTAGTGTTGTAACAGCAGGCTTCATGTAAACTGCACGTCAGATGGTCACGTGCCCTGAGTTTCCACAAAATCAATAGTATGTTATTATCATCTGACTGATAGTGTAGTATTTAAACTACATTATCCTGGGGCCCAAATTTTCATTTTTAAATTTAATATTCACTAACAGTAACTACATCAAAGGGTTATTTCATAGATGCCTTGTTACTGGTTTATACGTTTATTCATGTATGATGTCAAAGTATGTAAAACATGCAGAAGTTATATACGGCTCGGGATAAAGTAAGAACAACAAAAATCCCTGCTAAATTCATATTTTCCGCCAAGTTGTATGTTTTCGCACATACGACATATGCTAATGACGGGAAATGTCTAAACCTCACTGGACACATCACTTAATGTTTGTGTGTGTAAGATAAATTATGCAGTCAGTAGGAACCTATAACAACTTGAAAAAAAAAAAATTATTTATTATATAAAATACAAACATGTAGAACTCATATGATTTTATTTCAGTATTGTTGCATTTAAATAAGACAATACACGGTACTACATTAGGCATTATGCTGTCAACTGTACAAGTAAGGTAACTATTGTTAATGTTAAATTGTAATGCAGTAACAGCTATGTAGTGATTTTTTATCTATAGTGCTCACTTTATCCATAATGTCCAATATTTAAATGCTGTTCTTAAAAAAATTTCGAGTTAACACACACTGAACCAATATACTCATCACAGACATCTATAGTTAAGTGGATGTGTTCATGTGTAATCACAGAAGAAGTGGGGATGACACTAGCCGCGTTGAGTCGCCTCTCCGCCACCAGTGCAATGTGCGCTGCTTTACACCTCGTGTTGCAGTGCAGAGTGAGCAACACGCAGGTGTCCGGCATCGCTGTCACAACATCTGTCTACGGGCTCGCCGCAGCCACAGGGCCAGCCATCAACTTCCTGGTAAGTGTGTGTGCTCACCTAGATAGCGTTCTTGCCACTTGATGTGGGGTCAAGATGAATCAGGTGGGGAAAAGAGGCTGTTTGAATAACAAACTGCTGTCATCCCTACCGGGCCTTGAGCGCAATGGATAGATTCTGGTAAACAAACAAGAGCAAGATCTCCCAAGCTTGTGAGAGTGATACAGTGGTATGATGGAGGAGATCAATGCAATAGCAGACAAGATGTACATAACAAAGAAAACCTACTGGTCAGAGGCAATGTCTTCCATGTTTCCCACATGCTAATATATCGAGTAAATCCATTGGAAATGAACTCAATGAATGACAATGACCATTGTCATGGTCGAAGACTACGTAAATCTTTCACCACTGGCCAGTCTAATGTAAATTGTACGATGTAGTAATTGATCAACAGTTGGATGAAGTTAATGGAGAGAACAAGAAAACTGCAGGAGAGCTCCCTTGGCTGGCACTTTGCCACAATTCCCATACGAGACTTGCCACAGTTTCAACTAAAACTGTAGACTTCAGTACTAGCACTAGTATAATTGTGACCAATGACAATCATCTAAATTCTTCGGTCCAAGCACAGATGACAAAGAATTTGCTGCTGTACATAGAAGAAGAAAAAGGTATTTTAGAAAGCAAATCCATCCATGCCACTACTGGCAGACATAAGTTAAACTGACGGATAGGTTAGGATATATTAGCAGGAAAATATGACTTACAATATCAGAGTTATTATACCAAATAATCTTATGTTAAAAATAATTTTACATGTTGCATTTTGTTACAGTAAAATTCCATTGTTATGATTACGTTATTACTGTTAGATTATCCAATATTGAATTGAAAGAAATATAAATACATTAATACAAAATAAATGTCTTTCACAGCAACAAACCAAGTGAAAAATCACAAAAACAGCAAATATACACCATTAAGTTGGTCTCATTTTAATTTGCTTTCAATCTGTTTTAAATAATCACTTTTTTATTACTACAGCTAGTTTTATTTTAAACTGTTTTTTACTTTAACAAATATGATATTAACTATGCATGACGACATACATATTAGCAGTATGCTTATTGGTTTAGCATGTGGTCATACCATTTACCTCCCACCAAGACAGACACAGTGAGACATGAATGCAACAGTTTATTGGAAATCTGATTTGCAATCTGAAAATATAACAACTAGATACAAACAAATATATGATAGAGATGCATGTTAGGACTTTGCTACAAAGCAGCATTTTATAAAATGGCAGGATCACCGCTTTAAGTTTTGTAGAAAAGCATTTCTGCATGAAACCTGCGTATCCTTTCATAGATACGTACGTAGCAGCAGTGTGGCTCTTGATGTACATGCTGTCACCTTGATCACTTTCTCGAGTTCGGTTCTCAGACACGGAATGTGCCAGGTAGGCAATTATTCCAAGGTGGCCATACATTGCAACAAAAAGTGTTCCCTGATTATACCCTGATTTCGCCAACAGAAAAACCAAAATTTCCCTAATTTTCGAAAGCATGAAAATAACTTTTATTCTAGTTATTCCGCATACAGTGAAGAATTCAAGACCTTTCTATCACTTTATATTTGTCCAGCCAGCAAACTCGACAAAAGTGCAGCAGAAATATCAATGAACCTGATAATCAAGAATAATCACATCAACATGAGTAAAGTTTTGAATTTAAAAATGTAATATTTCTCCACTATTCTCCATCCTACGACTTTAATGGAAGCTCAAAATGAGCCATATGAGAGATGGACCAAAATTCCCTGAAGTTTCCATGATATTTTAGGTAGCCACAATTTTCCTGATAATTCCAGGTTTTACACATATCTTGCCAACCTGCACCCTAAGTGTTACACATTGCAAATATTTTTAAGATGGTTGGATTTAATGTGTGCAGCACTATAGTTTGTCTAGGTTATATGTTTACAGACAGAATACAACACCAGGCTGCCATCTTTAATACTTGCCTTCATGAATTTTGTTGGAGTAATGTTATCACTGGCTCTTTCCCGAAGGAGAATAGACAAGCCACCAATACACAGCAGTGAAATACGAAGACGCTGGGAACAGATGTTACAACAGTTGTCACGGTATCTTCCACAAAGATTTGCGTAAGTAACTTAGTGTTTGTTAAGGATGGCTTCATATACTAATCCTGAATGTGTTCTTACTCACATCATAATTAGTCGATAGCCAAACAGAAAGCCAACCAGCCATGATGATATACTAAAGTAACTTGCTTCAACAAGTATTTTGCTTAAAAGCTATTCCAGCAAAAGCAATTATTGTATTTTTATTGGAAAAACATTTCAGCGCAATGGATGCATGAAAATCAACTGCTTACATGCTTTAATGGTATAGAAAGTAAACCACCTAATTTATATTCACTGGCATTGTTAGATGTATTAATACAGTTTTAGCAGTTATTTTCTAGCATTGCTATCCTTCCTTGAGTTATTCTGTACACAATTTTATTTTTACCTATGTGAATGACATACGACAGGTCACATGATCAGCTGTGATGTACCAACATGCAAGTACATATGTCCTATTTCTATTTAAAACGACTATGAAAATTGCTCATGTAAATTTTGCACTCATCTGTATTGTCCCGGCTTCTGTGTCGTAGTCTGTTAGGTGTCAGTCCACGGTTTGAGAGGTCCTGGGTTCATATCCTGGCTCGGACGTGGCTCGTTTGTTGTCCCTTCACCTCACTTCGCCCTCATCTGCTTTTAAGACATTGTTGTTAAAGGGTCGAAAAACTTCCCCATTTTACGGCATGCTTAAGCATTAGTTAGTCTTTCATTTTCAGTAATAATGTGATTAACTGAAAGAAAATAGCAATATGAACTCAATTCATACTAGTGTTAGCTTCAATGATATTTATAAGGCATGTTCACGTTTTTAAGCTGGCAAGGTTCAGAGGTCACTGGTGTAGTGACAATCAAGGTCGTAAGCAGTTCATCCAAGCATTCACCATTTCCGTACAACCAGTACAGAATAAGTGTGCCTGATTTTGATTTTTATTTTCTGAAAAGTGCATCTGTAAATACAATTGCAGAAACCCTGTTTTCCCAGGTAACCCGAGTGGTTTACAGGGTAAAACAACTGAACTGCCAAGCATCTGTATCATAACTAATTCACAGCATGACATTAAAAGCGCCTGTAAAATTATTTGCCAAGTGCAATTGTTTACTTTGCAGCAACACGCAGGCAGTGACGAGCCCACATCAACCAGCTAATCCAATCGTCATATCGTCTGTCCCATACAACCAGCTACGGATTGTAGGATAGTTCTCTCAAGGCATCTCAACCAAATTTATACTTCATAGCTTTTGTATTTGTACATGTAATAATAAAATTTTTAAGTAAAATTTTTATGTACCGGTATTCATTTCCAGCACGCCTCACCCACTCCCATGATGTGACTGACATCCGTCATCCTCAAAGTAGAGCTCGTTTGTAGAATAACTTCGAAATTATTCACAAGTAAGAAGACAAATTGTCACGAGACTTTTTTTTTTAAATTCATTGTAGACTTCAAATTTCAGAACGAAACTGGCACGGGAGTGCTGCAGGCAACAATAAAGCTCAGCATTACTTGCAATATTTTATTACCAGATTGACTCTTTTCTGAAATATTGAGGGGGGAGAGGAATTTGCTAATATAGATTGAATTCTAGTTACTTTGAGCTGTAGTAGAGGCATGACACCTGAGAATTTAATGAATAATTAGGCTGCAAAATTTAATGTCCATAATTTGATGGACTGTTAGCAGCTAACTATACATTAACAATTCGGCTGTCTTGTCTTTCCTGTACTGTAGTCAAAGATAAATGTAATTTCTACTGTAATAGCCAATTTCACAATTTTGTCTTAGAATTTCCCAAAGTGAGAGAAGAAGAAGTAGAAGATAAACAACAACATGGCAATTGATGCTGAATCTTTAAGTGCACACATAGGTACAACAATAATGTACAGCCTATTGAGATGACATAATCTGGTAATTAAAACAAAGTTGTAACATTGTATTTATCTTTTGTTACCTCCTTTAGAAAACAATTTCAATTTGGGCTTGACGTGTGCCGAAGGCGCCCGTTCTGCCGCCACCAACGTCTGGGCTACTGTGGCCAGGTCCCAGGCAAGTGATCGCCCTCCCCACTTGCAGAAACCACCTAAACGCCAGTCTTCGCTGTGCGGCAGGTAAACTCCTGTTCCCGTAAGCTGTGATGATGGACTACCAGCCATAATTAAGCAGTTTCTGACTACTCTTTTCAAAGCAGGGCCCGCTAACAAATTGGTAGTATTTGCAACATTAACTAGAGACTGTGTGAGAAAGTTTGCAGTGTCGGGGCGCTACACGCCACAATGTAATACAGACGGCGTCGGGATTGAATCCCTGGTGACTTATGCAAAACTAATGCCAAACACATATGCAGTGATTTTACACTAAACATTTTCCATTACCTGCATTATATAAATTTTTATATATATTTTCCATGAAGGTACAATGTAAATGACTAGGGCAGTAGGACATTGAGGAAAGCCCACCAAGGAAAAGTTTTAATTGTCCTTTTTGTATTTTCTTAATTTTTATAATTTGCTAGTGATTTTGCTTGAGCATTTACATTTTTAATGTTTAGTAATTTATTCTGATGTTCTTTACGTAAGCTTAATTGATGCATTCTTTTCACGACATATTTCTGAAAGTGCCTTATTAAGACTTGACTTGCGGATACGGGCATAAATATTATTGTGTTTCTACTAATTTTTCAATATTTTTCAGTGCATAATTTTGATTCGAAGTAGCATGTAAAAGCATTACACCAAGTTTTGTGGGAATGCGCGCCGCCGCATCCCTCGCCAAATGCCATGTTGACTAATGCTGTCTCGTCTCCCTGAGGCCACTCAATCATTTCGACCTAACCATTTAGAGTGCAATGTTTAAAAGTTTCTAGAACCTTTTTCTCGTATTTTCGGCCTCAGGGATTGACACACGCGGGGTTAGTCACTTGGACGCCCCATTGTACATTTCACACTCGTATGCTCATTGTTGGCCTCGTGGCAATTTTAGCAGCCTACGTCGTCGTACTGGGCGAAATCTAGACATGGTACGTGGTGACTCACTCGAGGGTGTTTCTGGGAATAAACTGGACATTTCAGTTCAACATATTTCACGAATTCTTATTTTGCAATAATAGGATCACCTATCAGCATCATTAAGAATTTTCCAGAGTGTGCAACAATCAACTGCCTGCGTGCTGGGACGACACGCAGCACTGGTTCCAGAGTCAAGATCGACTACCGAAGGGCAGATGGGCCAGGTTCAGAGGCCATCTGGTCGTCGACCCACACCAAAACCGGTACTGGCAGAGTCGGGCACATTCCCTGTATTCTTGGATCTACCCTGGCCTATCCACCGCCCGAATTACGTGGCGACCAACTCCGTGGCCTAAATTTGGCACAAATTCAACCTAAAATCTTCTTTTTTCTGAAATCCAAACGTTTCCTCTATTTCCATTATTGGCATATGCCACTTCACAAAAATCGGAATTATTCTGAAATTCCTTCTCTTGAAACCTGTCCAGACCATTCGCTGAATAACAATGGCTCCTTTTATTTAGAACAATCCTTGATTCTCGTGCCCAAGAAGACATTGGAGCATGCGGAGGAAACCTGCAGTCACCATGATGTGCCTTACTGTTGCAGTCTTGACATCGCGATTCGTACGAGTCGGTGAAACACCCTTACGGGCGAGGGTACAGCAGTGTCACGATGTTAGGAACGTTGAAGTGTGCGGGAAAAGGCCCTGCAAGGGTGAACTGACAGACGACAAACGATACCGCAGAAGTGTTACGTAAAAACTCTGTGCGACCAGTAACAGAAAAAGAAGACCCATTTTCATGTATAAACATTGCGGACACATGAAAGTGTGATGATGCGTGGGTTGCGTCACGAGTGCGCGACGAGTAAATAGCTGTGGACTGGGATTTAAGCAACAATGCTCTCGCAAACTTATCAAAAGATGAACCATCACGGTTGTGCTTACGGTGCGTGAAACAAGTTCAGAACAACAACGCTTCCAAGAACAGTGGATATTGTTGCCGTTGCACGGACTTAAGACTACCTAAACACCGACAAACTACTTTTGAACAAAGACTGAATAAGTCCACGTACACTGAGTGGCGTAACAGACTAGGCAGTGTGTCTTTGGTGTGTCATAAATGTCGGCAGCCATTTCATGAACAGTGTGTGACCGCGAGGGAACCACAGACTTCGGCAAACAAATTTTTCTAGTGTTACTGCTGCCATCGGCAGGAATTCGCAGAGCTTGATGTGAAGAGACCAGCTGTGTCTACCATGTCTATCGCGTCTACTGCGCGAACATCAGTATGTGTATCAGAACAGTTTTCAGAATGCTCGTACCTGGACTCGTTCTCACACCCACCAGATACGAGTACGCGATACGAGTACGGAACATTGTTATGAAAGAAAACGGAGCCTGAGGTGAATGGAAGAGATGCACGGGAAAATACATGCCCCGCCTACCTTTCTTCTACACCGGCTGAAATTACGACACGTGCAACGTCAACAATGCCGCATGTGCCAACCAGCTCAAGGTCGCGACATCAGTTGATTGCAGCCAATACGACTACGCTTCCTACATGCACGGGAGCGCATACAACAGCCAGTAAGTTCCAATAGCTGCCAACCTATGCAGGACTACCAGCTGAGGACCCAGCAGCCTTCCTTCAGGACTGCACGCAGCTCCTGCAGTGCTACCGAGTGGAGGAGGCAGACTGGCCGAGCTGCGTTGGCGAACATCTTCAAGGTGAGGCAAAAGTATGGTGACGAGTTATAACTCATTATAGTCAGACCTGGAATGAATTTAAAATCGCGTTTGAATGCCATTTGGGTGGCACATTTGCATCATTGCAATCACGTAGTAGTTGTCTGTTGGCAGAGCAGCAACATGACGAGACCCTTTGTACTTTTGTTACTAATGAACTTAACATGTTAAAGTAGTACTACCCACAGACGGCTGTGAGGGAAATGTTGGAGGTTGTGGCCTCTACTGTCCGTTTCAAAATTCGTAGTGCGTTAGCTTCACTGATACACGTTAGTGAAGATTATTTCTTACGATCAGTAGCAGTATTGAAGAAGTCAGTCGTGGCAAAAATACAGCGACGTGACTGCGAGTGTGTGTTTACATGCACTGATCAGACCCAGAAATATTCCCATGGTGAGCGAGAAAACGAACAAAGAGAACAGCAGACCAATGCGGAACGAAGTAGAGAGAAAGTGCATGACCACAACAATGCGAAATTTGGGGAATACAAACCACCCACATACCCATGCAGTTACTGTGGGAGTGAAGTGTACCATTGGCACACAGAGTGCCGAAACAAAGAAGCTGGCAGGCCTGCGTTATCAAAGTCGGGAAACTAAAATTTTACCGGACAGACACATACTCCAGAACTAAGAAAATCAGACCCAGGTAAATCACAGAGTGCCACCCATGCTCAACAATACAATGTAGAGTGTAACAATGTGCATACTACAGATGTGTGTCGACAGTCAAAGTGTCAAAACCGAATGCAAATCCTAATATCAAACTGAATGCAACACTGAGTGCCAATCTGAATGCGAATCTGAATACTCAACAGAATGCAAATCCGAATACCAATCCGAATGCCATACCGAATGCAAATTCGTATGTAAATCCGAATGTCGAATCGAATGCAAATTCGTAAGTAAATCCGAATGCCAAACCGAATGCAAATCCGAATATCAGCAAACCAGATGTAATCAAACCCCACAACACATTCTGCTCAACCACGTTCAAAATTTGAATCAAGGCATGCTTCGCATTCCGATTATCCTCAATAGCCACAAATGTAGAGCCTTAATTGACACCACAGCCTCACACAACTTTGTGAGACCAAATTTAGTTGATACTAAAAATTTGAAAACAGCTGTTCGGACAGTTCAATTAGGCACAAACTTACAAACCAGCGAGACATTGGACGAAGCCGAAATCTCAGTAAGAATCTGGTACATTACAACCAACACGACTCCTCTTGTCATGTCCGATCTCAGACAGGATTCTATACTGGATGTGCCATGGTTAACAGAACAAAGCACAGTAGTTGAACCAGCAGCACATAGAATCCACTTCGAGAGGCATTGACGAACTGTGTACAATCTGGACCCAAAACCAGTGAAGCCAACCACACAGGTGTTACTGGACGAATTAGAACACGAGGTACTAGCACAATTCCGTGATGCAGTGCAACGGATGCTGGATGAACGTCGTGACGTTTTCGCAGCCACAGGCCCCTTAAGAGAACATATGTGACACAGCATCACATCCTATTGACAGTCTGAACCTATGTACACGCCGCCCCAAGGCTATCAACCGCATTAGTGCGGTATCATCAAGGATAAGATCCAAGAAATGCTAGTAGAAGAAGTTATCGAGCTGACACATAGCCACTGCAACTCGGCCATAACTCTCGCGCCAAAGAAAGACGGGATGTGGAGTTTTTGTGAGGATTACCACCCAGTTAATGACATAACATGGAGCGCACCACCACCATCTATACTGGTAAAGGGAGCATTGGGAGCCCTTGGGCGAGCCAAAATACTGTATTCACTTCACCTATGCAGCGGATACTTGCAAGTGTCTCCTGAGGACCGACCTATAACAGCGTTTACAGCCCCAGAAAGGCAACAGTTCCAATTTTGTGCAACGCCATTTGGGCTAAAATGTGCGCCATCAACATTTCAAGCACTCATGGTGAACGTGTTGGACGGCTATATTGGTGAGTTCGCCATTGGGAGGACCACATACGCCATTTGACACTGATGCTCGAGAGACTAACCACAAACAGATTGACATGCACGAACAGGAAGTGTCATGTAGAAAAGGTGTGCATTAAATTTTTAAGACACCTCGTAGATGAAGAGGGTAGCAAACCAACACCCGAACAAATTGAGCTCATTCAAAATCAACAGGCCCCATGCACATAAAAAAAAAATTCGTAAATTTTTCGGTTTAATAAACTGGCTGAGAGACTTCATCAAAGATTTCGCCACAATTGCAGCACCACTCATAGACCTCCTATCACCCTTCAAACCTTTCCGATGGGGACCTGAACATCAACAATGCTTCGAAGAGGTAAAATTGAGATTTGCAGAATGTCCGAAGCTAGCCAGACAAGACCAAAGCAGACTTTTATACCTTCATACGGATGCAAGCGAACTAGAATTGGGAGCGGTATTATATCAGTATGGCGACGACGACGAGAAACGCATCATCGACTTCAGTAGTGCGAAATTTGGTGCAAAGGAGCGTCGCTACGATGTAAACGAACGAGAGTGCCTCGCGGTCGTTTGGGCCGTCAAGAGAAATTGCAAGTTCCTAGAATACCATAAATTCACCTTAAGGACAGACAATTGCTGCTTGGTATGGTTGCATTCGATGAGAGAGGCACAAAGTAAACTGACCCATTTGGTATTGTTCCTACAATCGTTCGATTTTGAAGTCCAGCACGTGCTTGGAGCAGAAAACGAGCTTGCACACACATTGTCCCGAGTCCCTCAATACGCCATCGCTGTGGACGAGAAAGAATGGGATGAAATCATGCCACCCGCCATGCAAAATGAAAGAACTAGTACAGGCGAGTCACCTAGGTGCTGCAACGTGATTGTGCAAGACGAACTGATGCTGGAAGAACAGAAGAACCGAGTGATAGGCGCGCAGCAACAATGCCATGTAGTGCGAAAGAAGGTGAAGAAGTGCGACCAAGGTGAAGTACCGCACTGGCGCGTCGTAGACAGCATTCTGCAGATTGAATGCCCAACGTCTAAACCAAACTGGAAAGTCTTCGTACCGGAGGCAGAACAGATGATATTCCTGCAGTTTGCCCATGAGTGTTCCTAGGCAGGATATCCATGCGGCACCCAGCACTGACGAACCTGAAGCGCCATTTCCACTGGCCAGGCGCCGCACGACAGACTAGGGACTTTGTGCACCATTGCCAGTACTGTAATTGTATCAAAAGTCTGCACACTGATTGACAACAACAACAGAAGTCCAGAATGCCACGAATACCCATGGACACAGTAGCCCTCGACATGATGGGGCCATACCTGTGGTAAGCCGTTCATCCCAGTTATAACTGATCTGTACATCAGATGGATAGAGGCCTTCGCCGTATCCAGTACATGGACACCTGTTATCGCCTGTACCCTACTAACAGACAATGGTACGCAGTTCGCAGGATGCAAGTGGTGGGAATACTGCATCAAATGGAATATGCAACACCAGACCACTGCCATTTACCACTCGCGGGCAAACCCAACTGAGCGCAGGAATCAGAAAGTTAAGGTACAACTCAGGTCCAGAGAGAAGGGAGACCACACAAGTTGGGCAGGGCATGTACCCGCTGTCCTGTACACGCTACGCTCCAGGGTAAATGCCGTAACAGGATATTCACCTGCGGAATTGTAACAGGGTTACAATCTTCTGCTGCCTGGATAAATGGTCTGTTTTCTGCCAGGGGAAAGTACAGCAGATGAAAGCAGTGGAAAGCGATGCTGTAGAAGAACAACAGAGAAACCTGGTAAGGCAATGTCAACAGAGATATGTAGCCCAGTGGTGCCCTGGCTCCGCAAAGCAACCTCCATAGCTCCAGCCTCGACAAGGGGTGTACACAGGGGCGTCATTTGGGGCTACAGGGGGGGAGGCAAATGCCCCCCCCCTGGATTTGGAAATTTTGTGTATAAATGTATTTTTTGTATTTTTAAATGTAAATAATGCTAACTTAAGGACATAAAACTGAAGTTTTATTATTAAAGTATCTAATTTATACATGCTTAATTAATAAAAAAGATGCAACAAGGTCACTGTCGTCAGAAAACAAAATCTTGCCCCCCCCCCCCCTGGAAAAACCTGAAATGACGCCCCTGGGTGTACACCTGTACACACCCGCAGTCGACAGGCAAGAAGGTGTTCTACACAGGACTGGCTCCAAAATGGACAGGACCCCATGTAATTCTTCGAGCTGCAGGCTGTTACATCATTCGAGTGGACTGCCATGCGCGAAAAATTCACAGGGACGACCTTATCGCCTTGTGGAGATGAGACAAAGCATGCAAAGACTGGACGAGAACCAGAAGGGTGGGGACACACCACTAGACAGTACACTGGCACTGACACCCACAGACAACACGTTGTAAGGAGAATCAACCAGCCAAAATTCACAAAGTCCAGAGGGTGCACCACCTGAGAGCCAGGGGAACCTAGAGAAACCAGCAGGGATGAACCAGCCTAACGTTGTCTGTTTCCTTACCCTTAGACTCACCCTTGTCAACTTCAGCAGAGATAACGAGCGAGGCGGAGCGACCTACCACCAGAACGGGAGGGCAGATCCAGCCACATAAGCCCAGCCCCGACAAGCAGACCCGGAGAAACTCCTGACCTCTGAGGAACCCACAACCACCTTACCTAATGACGCTGAGGGTGAGGTCGTCAACGAGAGTGCTGCAACGCCATCCTTCCCACCAGAGCACCTGTCACCATACAACCAAACAGACAGTGAGGCTGAGGAGGAGAGCAGCAGATTCACCACCACGGCGGACCCAGTGATGCCACCATCCTGTGCAAACCCCCTGCACAAGATGCTCTCAGATGAGACCTGCACATTTGACTGCTCCTTCTCTATCTCATAGGCGAAGGAGGCGGGCCCAGCAGTTCACCACGGCTGTCGAAGGTGTAGGAGCGTCAAGGCTCCCCGCTACCTTAAGCAGTGAGGCACCTGCACAGTGCACAGGCCCACCAGGCTGCCTATGCACCCACCGCCGGACTGCAGGCAGAGCACGCAGTCTTAGTGGACACTCCATGATGCAGCCCCGGAGCAGACATCATGACGTCAACAACACCATCGACGGGCGGTAATCCTGTCTCCAGCACCACCAGCAGGCCAGTACCAGCTGCGAGCCCGCAACCTCTTGCGAGCTCCGGGCTACTGGTACCACTAGCAGCCGAACTGTCGCCTAAGTGGTCTACTGAGGCCGAGTCCCGAACACGTGACCATCCTCCCCACTTGCATAAATCACCTAAATGCCAGTCTTCGCCATGTAGCAGGTAAACTCCTGTTCCCGTAAGCTGTGATGATGGACTGCCAGCCTCAATCGAGCAGTTTCTGTCTACCCTTTTCGAAGCAGGGCTCGCTAACAAATTGGTAGAAAATGTAGCATTAACTAGACTGGTGAGAATGTTTGCAGCATCGGGGCACTATGGGCCTCGACGTAATACAGAAGGCAAGTGACTGTGTCGGTTTTGAATCCCGGGTGACTTGTGCAAAACTAATAACAGATGCATATGCAGTGATTTTACACTAAACATTTTCTGTTACCTGCATTATAGAAATTTTTATATATATTTTCCATGAAGGTACAATGTAAATGACTAGGGCAGTAGGACATTGAGGAAAGCCCGCCAAGGAAAAGTTTTAATTGTCCTTTTTGTATTTTTTTATTTTATAATTTGCTAGTGATATCGCTTGAGCATTTATATTATAATTTTTCATAATTTATTCTCACGTACTATACACAAGTTTAATTGTTGCTATCATTTCACAATGCATTTCTAAAAGTGGCCTGTAAAGACTTTGGATTTGCAGATGCAGGCATAAATATTATTAATGTGTTTCTACTAATTATTCAATATTTTACAGTGTATAATTTTGTTTCAAAGTAGCATGTAAAAGCAATACACCAAGTTTGGCAGGAATGCGCGCCACCGCATTCCTCACCAAACGCCATGTTGATTGAGTCTCGCTTGGTCGCCGAGGAAGTAAGTCGCGTGCGTCGTGCGATCTCGTCTCCCTGAGGCCACTCAAGTTTTTCGACCTAACTATTTAGAGTGCAATAGTTTTAAAGTTTCTTGAACCTTTTCTAGTGTTTTAGGCCTCAGGGATCGACACGCGCGGGGTTAGTCACTTGGATGCCCCATTGTACATTTCGCACTCGTATGTTCATTGTTGGCCTCGTGCCATTTTTAGCAGCTTACGTCTTCGAATTGGGCGAAATCTAGACATTGTACGTGGTGATCTGCTCGAGGGTGTTTCCGTGAATAAACCGGACATTCAGTTCAACATATTTCGCGAATTCTTATTTTGCAACAATGGGACCACCTCTCAGCATCATTAAGAATGTTCCACAGTGTGCAACAATCAATCGCCTTTGTGCTGGGACGACATGCAGCACTGGTTACAGAGTTCAGATCGACTACTGAAGCACAGGTGGGCCAGATTCAGAGGCCATCTGGTCGTCGACCCACACCAAAACAGGTATTGGCAGAGTCGGGCACATTCCCTGTATTCTTGAATCTACCCTGGTCTATCCACTGCCTGCATTATGCTGAACTCTGAACTAAAACATTCAAGATAGAATTTTAGCCGCACTTGAAACATTAAAAGACAGAGTCACCCTAGCAATAATGGATACTTTGTTTTTCTGACATCTTACCTGTTTGAAAACACGAAACAATGTTAGTAAAAATTCATACCTACTGAATTTCATTACACATTTCAGTAGTAAAAATATACATACAATACAGATTGTTATTGTTTTATGGTTGGTACCTAATCATGGCTTGTTGTTCTGTGAATTTTCTTATTTGAATACATTATTAGTGAAAGAACATCAGAAGCGAATGACTTCGTTGTATTTAACATACTTTAAAATATTTATTTAACTTTTTGGCATACCTACTGAATGTATATTATTTTATTAGCGTTGACACAACCGAGCACTTATCATCAATAACGTCATTGGCACTTGCCACTAGTGCTTCGCGCCACAGAGGTAGTTCAAAATTACAACAACAGATTGCATCAGAGTTAGGTTTGCCCAGGCGCTTCGCTTGGAAGCAGTTGAGCCTTTGAGCATGTTTATTTGTTGTGTTATGGGTTTCTGATTAAAAAAACATTCAAAAGTATTGACGTGTAGGTGGCGAGGCCAAAGGGAAAAGTACGTGCCTCAGTGCCATTACCAGGGCACTAAGTGAGTGTTGGGCTGTCCATCCCAACTTTCCGTGGGCTGCCGGCTGCTGCTGGGGCGTAGGTCTACCGCCCGTGTGGTTGCGTCCCTTTGAGTCCTCCACGTCCTTGGTTGAGGTGAGTGTTGACCCACGAGGTGCTGGTTTCAACAGGAAGGGTTTAGCTCCCCGAAATGCCCAGACGGGGCAACACTCGAAATAACACAAAACGAACGTCTGGACTATGTTTATTGTTCCCAAAATCGTAAAACAACATGGACTCGCGTACGTGAAGCGGATCCCCCTCTCGACGCCAGGAGGTGGCGAATACCGTAACCCACGGTATTGCGCGACTATAACACTAAAATGAACATAAATTCTCGGGCGAACTGTGAGTCTACGTAGTTGGGGCGGCATTGCTCCTGGGTACATCACTTGGTTGGTTTACGTAAAGTTCCATACTAAATAGATTAAATGAAGTTAATATTCTCCTTACACGATGGATGCAGTACTAACTCGAAGGCCCAGGAGCCGCGGCGTCGCGTGGTCATCATCCCTCACGCCCGGAACAAGACTGACTTCAACATGGCATCCTCCCTCGCAAAAGGCGAGAAAGAGCACGGAAAAATTACAGCTCTCTGCTTCCATGCATGGGAGTTATATAGCAAATACACAAAATACAATTAAGATGACACAATAACTATTGATGCTATAACATTGTCTTTAAAGAAAAAGAGCACTGACTGATTTATATAAAAAGGCTGACTTCTGTTGGGAAATTTATTAAAATAGCCTTCCACCCCGGTTGTCTTGTTAACCTGTCTCTCAAAGTTCAGGCTGGCCTTAATTCACACAACACTTTGTTAGTTGAACTACAAGAGATTATGTATTGGGTTATTTTGAATTTACACACAAACACTTGGCGCGCTCGGCGCCTGTTATCGCTCCATGCAGTTGTCACCCTGAGTCGCGGTGGCGACTTGGGCGAAGCTCTCCTTGATACTTTCATGTGATTTCCTATCTTCGCTATTTCCCGTGTCTCGCGACAAAGTTGGTGTTATTAGGGCCGCTGACCCTTCCGATATGTGGCTGCACTCATCCCATATTTTCCCAACGTCACACAGTCTGTTTCTGTACCTTGGTGTCTCGGGAATTGAACACGTTGTGTACAGCAACTGCTCAATGCCCACAGAAACGACTAATGCCCGGGCTCCTCGATGGGTGCTACAGGTGTGTGTGTTGCCTGAGCATGGTTTTGTGGTGGCTCCCCTTTATTTCCTTTTGTCCTGTAGTACTACCCATGTGGCGATATTAAGGTAGCCCTCCAGTTGTCGCCGTCGGTCGGCTTGCTGAGTTGGGCGTGTTCCTATATCCGGTGTGTCAATACCATTACTGTGGCACCGCTGCGATGCACCAACGGTCGCTGATAGATGTGTGTGTGTGTGTGTGTGTGTGTGTGTGTCAGCGCATGTCAGTATTAGAAGTGACAATTTATGACTATCATTGCTAAATTATGTAAAGTCATTAGTAATATGTAAATTATGTTTTACGGTTGACTGCCTATGAGGATCTGGAAACAGAAATAGCATTTTTTTTTCCTGTTTCACACATTAAGAAAATACATTATTATCTGTTAAGTGTGTCGTCGTTCATGGCAGTATGCTGAATAGAACTTGAATTCTTGAATTTCGTATGTCTTGTTGTGTTGTTTTCAGTGGCTGTTTTGAGTTAAAAGTTCGAATATACTATGTACGCACTTACGAGGTTCGTAACAGCAATAGTGCATGTTGTATCAATTTGAGTCGATGCAGAGAAACCAGTGTTATAATTATAAAGTTATACAGGTTATGGCAGTGATACAAAGGCACTCATATTCACTTCTGATCGACTTCTTGTCTCTTCTGATGATCTGTCATAATAAGCTGGAAACCTAACAACGCTGTCATATTTGAGACAAAATATGATTATGTTCACATTTAAATTCAACTAAAAGTTTGTCATTTAATCTGATCATGTGTAATCTAATGTTAATTTTGTTTCTTGGTTGTTCCGAGTGCCTCTGAGAATATGGGGTAACTTTTGTATTGGTGTAATCTATGTACTTCCTGTTTTGGTTCTAGTTACTTTGTAACATGATGGCAAGGGGGTGACACTATATAGGGGTCAACGAGCTATATAGTTAACTATACGGGCTAACACTTAAGCTGGGTTCACAATTAAAAACTTAAGAATTATGACGTGTAGCTAAGTGTTGACTTAAGAATAGAACGTGTGTTTCTTAACGTACCGATTCGCCACAGAACTTAACAGGCCGTGTGGCGTGTGGGCCATGACTTAAGAAGTAACAGATATAGCGAAATTGTATATTTTTTCGTAAGAATTAAGGGAATGAACCAATTAGAGCATTCGGGAAGTTAAATAAACATGGCAGATATTTAAATAATATACGTTAAATACGATGTATTTATGATATATGATGGATTTGGCATATTATGATCAAGCTAAAAAATGCAGTTAAGCTTATATTTATTTTTAGTTTAATGACAGAATAACTGTTTGAAAAGCTTTTAAAAACCCATTTGGCTGGCGAACAACTCGTAGTATAACTTTCGTATACGCGGCATATTATTATTATTTATAAAAATATGTTAATCTGATTTAATGGAAATTCTTGCTAAAATAACAGAAATATAACATGTTTGTTACATGTACTAGTTTAGACGCTTAACACATTAAAATAACTTGTTTAGAAGCAATATCAGTGTGAAGTGTTTGGTGGCTCAAAGGTAAAGTTTTCGTTTGCTGACCCCACGGTTGATGGTTCAAAACTCACTTGGAGTATATATTTTTAGTAATTTAAATTTGTTAATTTATATTTGCATATTACGAATACGTGAAATTTTCTCTGGTTTACACGTGCAGCCTCGGTATAATGTGATAACCCGATTGCACGAGAACTGTTATTCAAGTAATGAACATGGAGATGGCAATTTTTTATTTCTAACATATGTTTTTACATTAGTATTTCATTTATATCATTCCTTGGCGATATTCTGGACGACTGGCGACGAAATATATTGAGGAATCCACTGTAATTTCACGCATTTGAAGAAAGCATAGTAGTCGGGTTCTTATTGGTTGGAATTAAGAATTAACACATTTATTATGAACCAGAATTACTTAAGACTTTTTCCGTGTGCGTGATTGACGCTTACTGCATAATTCTTAATTCTTAAGTTTTTAATTGTGAACTAGGCTTTAGAGTATGGGGCACGGTCGTAGAAGAACAGGTCTGGACACTCGCCTATCTAACAATGTATTTTACTTGACCCCCTTGTTGTTTGGCTGTAGTTCAAATTACCGAGATTGTCGCAGTTTTTGGACTGGACTGAAGTTAGCTCTATCCACCAGCTCTATCCGCTCCCGGGCCGGCGCGTAGGTATGAGCAAAAAGGGCACATGTCATTTCGCCTCGCGCGCACGAAGAAAAAAATTTCTATAGAAAAAACTGGCCTTGGTACCACTATAGCGGCTATGTACTATCATTAATATGGTTATGTACTTTAATTAACACCACATTTCGTAGCGCTATATATTGTAGGGGGCTTGTCATAGCCTTCCGAACGCGAAAAATACGCACTTTTCGTGTGCGGCGCCGAAGAAAAAAATTTATATTAAAAAAACTGGACATAGAAACACTATAAAACTATGTCACCTTTTAATTAAGCCTATATACTTTAATTAAAACCATATTTTAAGTCATACAACATTGTGGGGTACTTGTAATAACCCCCCGAATGCGAGCAGCACGCACTTTTATAGTGCGTGCACGAAGAAAAAAATTTCTATAGAAAAAACTAGCCTTGGTACCACTATAGCGGCTATGTACTATCATTAATATGGTTATGTACTTTAATTAACACCACATTTCGTAGCGCTATATATCGTAGGGGGCTTGTCATAGCCTTCCGAACGCGAAAAATACGCACTTTTCGTGTGCGGCGCCGAAGAAAAAAATTTATATTAAAAAAACTGGACATAGAAACACTAGTCTGCCAGTTCTGCTAGTTTTCTACGAGAAGGCGTTCGTTTTACCGGAAGTGTTTTTTGGTATGTTCTTCGGGTGGGACTAGCAGATGCCAGTTCTGCCAGAAATGACTGCCATTTCTGCCCATGCTCGGCGAGTAAGGGCAGAACTGGCAGCAATGAAAAAACGTCACGTGTGACGTCACATGACGATGCTTGTTCAAAACAAACTCTCTCGTCCCGTGCTAAACAGTGATATAATTTTTGTCACTGCTGTAATAATCCAGTAATAGAAGAACTGTGCAAATTCATTTGTTTT
>PNEQ01022609.1:0-34275 GCA_003012365.1 Medauroidea extradentata
TTTGCATCCTGAACTCGACTGCATGTAGCAGGTATTGCACACCACCCGACTTTTCGACCTCACTTTTTAATTGTTTTTAGCAGGTTTTGTAGGCTGGAAAATATTTGTATCAATTCTTTAGTGTACAGAGTATCCATAGAAATTAAAATCTCAATTTTCAATTTTTTTGCATATAGCAGGTATTGCATATGGGCTACTCGTATGATGCCTTACAATTCAGTATAACGTAATGTTTGGACAAACTTCAAATAATAATAAAGTGATTGACCAAAAATTAACTTCGATGTAAAAAAAAGCGCGAAATTCTCTCCAGCTGTGACTTCATCTTTACCAACAGCTAGCAATAAAAAAATTTAAGACAGCTGAAGTCAAGCACTCCTCTCCTTTTTTTACAATATGTTAGTTAATTTTTCGCTCAGTTTACCTTCTTTTTTTTAAGCTGATCAAAATTAAGGTTTAAAAATCATTTTCAACTGTTTTATATTGGTACCACACAGCAAATTTAAGTTTTTTTAATATACGTATAATTTTATTTGTAACATAGGTCTCTTTTGCACATTCGTATCATAATGTATCCTCACTTCGTTTCGAACCGTAAGTTATGCCGCTGGTTGGCGGGTTTTCTCGAGGATCTCCTGTTTTCCCGCCCCTTCAATCCTGACACATACTCACATCATGTCTCTCTTCACCCGCGCTAAAGACCTGGATATGAAGTACCGACCAAAATACCTTTATATCTTATTCTTGTGTTTTATTAAGGACGCGGTTCACCTCAGTTTTCAACATCTTTTTATATTTTTATATTAGTACCAGATATGTTTTTTCATACTTTAGACATACATTTTAACTAAATCTTCCTCTTCGAAAATTGTTGTTTCTTTCATATTTTTCGCGTAATGAGTCAAACGTCAAAATTTGCATTTTACGGTTTTATGTACGCCACTAAAACCAACTGACATACCAAACCGAAAAAATTCACAGTTTATTGCAATGTTGTAGGATATGAAATGACACATACAAAAATTCAATAATTTTGTATTTAATAAAAATGCTCAATTTTGAAACGAAAAATAAAAAATTTTAAATTTTTTAAAAAATACAAAAATATTTTTATTTTTATATATGTCAAATCATAGACTACAACATTGTTATACACTGTGAATTTTTTTGGTATGGTGTGTCAGTTGGTTTTAGTGGCGTACATAAAACAGTAAAGTGCAAATTTTTACGTTTACCACTCATTACGCGAAAACTATGAGAGGTACAACAATTTTCTAAGAGAAAGATTTAGTCACAATTTATGTCTAAAGTAAGAAAAAAATATCTGGTTCAAATATAGAAATATAAAAAGACGTTGAAAACTGAGGTGAACCGCGCCCTTAACGACGTAGACCTACTCAGGAACTTCTGTTCAAGTCGCACATTCCAATAATATTCTGTTACCTGCTCATGAAATGTCGAGCTGATGTTAAGTTAATTTAATAGTACAGTGTGTGCACTTTACAATTTATGTAGGGATATAAAAATTAAATAACACCGACTTCAAAGAAATCTACTCTGTAAAAATTTCACTAAAAAGTATACAAATAATTACGTTACTTTAGATGGCTCGGAATACAATAAATTCATTGGGAAAGTAATTTTCAATTATAATTTTTTTTTCGAGATACTGCCAGTCAAAGTTAACAAACGCGTAACATAGTAGCGTATATATACATCTAATTTAATGAAATATAAAGTTGGCTGCAACTAAGCATTTCTTAATTGACACAAAGACAGCAGCCGCGCGGCGATGAACAGCACAGGGCGCCGCGGTGGGCGTATACGGGGGGGGGGGGAAGCACCTGGTTTCGTTAGATATTGCTACATTACCGAATAAACGTAAGTTTTAAAACATTTCTTAATTTTAGGAAATTTCGAGAAATTTCTTAAAAACTTGGCTGGCACCTACTCCAAAATTAACAATACGTGTGTATTACTGTCCTAATAAATCGATTGTTTTCCAAGCTGCCTAAAAATAACGTAATTATTATTTTTTTAACTTTTCAATGAAGGGGGGAGGGGAAGGTTTCAGAGTAGATTTTTTTTTTAAGACTGTGTTATTTTCTGATAAACAATTTTTATTTCTTGATTTTTAAGTAGTTCCGATGCCAACCTTCCACATTCGTGCTGTTTGTCGTTAAGGAGGTACGTTTGACCTTCACAGTCCAAGGAAGTCCAGAAAGACCTTGACCATAGTTAGGTACCTACTTAGTCTTGGGACTGTCACAAACCTTCAAATAACTTATTCACTAAACATTTCGTATTCGAATCTTCCCGGCGGGTTTTCTCGGGGATCTCCTGTTTCCCCCACCCCTTCATTCCGGTGCCGCTACATTCTCACCTCATTTCACCCCTCACCAGCGCTGAAGACCTCAATGTTAAGCGCTGAACAATATCTCTCACTCACTCCTATTCGATTTTGATGAGTTCTCTGGCGTATCTTTGAAATCCAAGGTTCAATGCCAATAAAATTAAAATGTGGTCTACTTGTAAATATCCCATTTCCAACCAAAAAAGAATTTTCCAAATCCGTTTATAAATTACGGAGTTCTGAGGTAACAAACATAAAAAATAGACCCGAATTGATAACCTTCTCCTTTTTCTAAGTCGGTTAACAAATTAATTTTCCATGTAAATAAGTGCGTATTACTTAATAGGAGTACGGTACGCATATTTCATTTAGTGGTACCGTACAATAAGTCTTGCACATAAAAAATGTTAAGTTAAGAATTTTCCAACATTTTAAAGTTGTAATTTTGATAACTACTGTGTAATTATTTCCTCTTTAAAACTGTCAATATAATTTTTGCATCAGTATGAAAACCAAAGTGAAATTTTTAACGGATTTATCTTATATGGATGAATTATATTATTTTCGAATACTCAAATCATAAAAATATTCATACCGTGTACATTTTTGTTTTTGATGATAAACAATAGTAAATTTACATGTCAAAACATGAGTTTATCGTGTATTTTTAGCAACTGAAAACAGGCCCTATCGGACTAAACTAGGTTTATATAAAATATATTCAATATCTTGGTTTATCTGTGAAATAATTTTATTTTCCCAATGCAGCAGCATCAATACATGGTATTCCAAAGCCCACATTACGAAGTTATGTGAAGACTGTCAAGGAAATAACTAAATAAATTTATTTAATATCTCTATCAGTGTTGCATTGCTAACCTTTCTACTACCAAGGAAAGGAGGGGTAAGGGTTAGTCAAAACATTCCAGTTCAGTTATTCATTTTTAACTTATAAAAAATTATTTTTCCGAGCCAATGGATTTGTCTGTTTTGTTTTAAAATCTTAACTGTATACACATGAGAGGACAAGAAGAATTATCTTTCAGTTTAAAACGTTTTGTTTTAAAGTTGAAATTTAAAACTAATATAAAAATATAATAATTAACATGATAAATAAATTTACTTGAGTAATCATCCCATAATTACTTTGAGTAATCATTACATTTGATCTAATATTTTTATTTATATGATTTATTATTCTGTTGCTATTTAATTTCTATCATTTTATATTGGTATGTAGACTTTAATACTCAGTTTTATTCCTTTATTAAATTAGACAATAATTATCAGAAAATTGAACTTAAATAATATATAAATGTGGGTAACTGTATCCCCTACCCGATTTCTTAGGTGCTCTATAGGCCTACTTTGATAGTAGAAGAATTTTTTCCCAGATCTGTGTGCTAGTAAAATGTTTTTGTTTAATATGTTTTACGATCTGCCTGCTCATGGGGGACGATTCAAAAACACTTTCACAGATGCTCAGCTTCAAGAACTGCAAAAGTATCTTACAAAAATTAATGAAAGGCTGTTTTTATTTGTGATAAGACCGATGTGAAGATGGCCCGACTGCTCGAATACCCAGCCAGGCCTGTCGCCCTCCGGCCCGAGGAATGGCCGAAGTGAGGTGAGATGAGAGAGGAGCAGTTCCAGAATGCAAAGGTAGGGGGAACGGATGTTCCCCAAGAAAACCCGCCGGAGAACGTCCGCCACGTTTCCCACACGCAAAAAATCCGGAGCCGGTCCCACCGGGAATCGAACCCGGGTCTCCTAGGTGAGAGGCGAGAGGTCTGACCCCTCGACCGCTCCGAACACTAGTTATTATAACTGCAAAGGTCACATCACACAGCAGACAGACATAAAAATATGTAGCTCGTGTCTGCGACACTGATGATCACATGACGAATCCTAATGTGATTTTCGTACTGTTGTCAGATGATTAAATTATGTATAACGATTAGAACCTATATTTAAGTGGCCCGCCTCGTTGCCATAAAACCACACTGCAGCGTGTTTGAAGAAAAAGTTTTACACCGAAACTAATACACGTGTGTTCACGCCGTTTCTCTACGAAAAGAACACACACTTCAGACGACTGCCCTTAAGTACTTTCAAGACAACACACGTTTTAGAATCCCCTTTTAGGGCACGTCAAAATGGGTCAAAACGAGGTTTTTCAGGCTGCTATAGCGGAAAATATACTAGCCGAATACATGTGAAACCACTTAAGGGTAGTGCATTGGACTTTAGTAAAGTGATTTCGTAAATAAAACAATAGGGTCACCACTTAAAGTCCCATAGGAAATTTGTTGTTTCGCTAAGACTGCATGCCTTAAGCGTAGAAGCGACGCACCGTTGTATGGCCCATACGACGTCGCCCTTAGCACCATACCTCACTCACACAAACAAATGTGCCACGAGGCGGGCCCCTTAAGGGCATAGCTACGTGGCTGTTAGCTTCGTTGCAGCCGACTTCGAATCGTGTTTATGATCGAAACTATTATACTGCATAATACACTATCACTTGTTAATAAGCAGAAAACTGGGTTAACCGTGCAACTTAAACGGCTTGGTTACAGACTGCAAGTGGCAAGACTATTCAGGTGGCTACTTTCTGGACTAGGTTTGGGAATATGAATACCTGAAATCCTTGGTGGAGATCACTTTCATTACCCCATGATATGTTACAAGTATTATTTAATATATTTAGTCGGTTATGCTAGCTAAGGTGATTTTAACATTGTAAAATATAATTTTACTTAATTTTATTGCTTCTATTGTATATTTTGGACAGTAATAAATAAACAGTTTGCTTTCCTAAGAAATGAAAACACATACATATTAGAAAGGGATTATAGAGTACTTGAAAACATTACACGCATTGAAAATACTGTTTTCTGAAGAGTTGATCGTGGCTATTAACGGCTTGTTTGCACGTAGGGGCGATTTTTCCATAGGCGAGCTCGTCAGTGTAGCCCTTAATTATCCTCCGCGCCAGGTCCTCCAACATGCGAGCACAGAATAAATAAGTAATAACAGAAGCGACAAGGAAAGCTTTTTCATTGTTGTTATCGTACCAGGTCTCGGAGCGTACAGGAATATAAACAATACCGCGTGGATTAGAGACATTGGCTTATATAACAACTTGTAGTGCTCGAGATACTGTAATAAGTTTGTATATTAACTAAATATTTAAAAATGGTAAACATGATTATTTGAGGCTCAACATCGGGTAATAAGCACTTGTATTAGAAGTGACATAACGGGGATTTTTAACAATTGTTAACGTATCAGCTCTCGGGGCGTACATCTAAGTAAACAAAGCCATGTGGAATTTGAGACAACGGATTAACAACCACTTATATTTGAAAAAAACTGTAATTTGTATCTCAATTACATATTTATAAATGGTAAATGTGACGTTACTTGCGTATCAATTTCTTCCCAGAATATCTAATAGGTCTTACTAAAATGCTGTCAAACCAAAATTGAACGAACTCCAACTCGCTTCTGTTACTACTTATATATTCTGTGATGCGAGCGAAGCAGCCGAGTGTGTTGGCAGCATTGTTTGTCGAGACGCAATGAGCACACACAGCAGAATGGCATCTCCCCTATTAGACCGCCTCGTTGTTTGGTAGTACAGTCGCTGCTGTAGTACGACGGCCCACTAGACGCTGCTGTTACAGGCTGTTCACAATTTCCTGAAATATGAGACTGTATTTGATTCCATTTATATATGCATATGAAAATACAACAGCTAAACTGTGGTGTTTCTGCCCCGCATCCTGTGCTCTGTATTTACTGAAGATATTATAATACACATAGCCACCGAAACTATTACCGTTGGAGCTACTACGCTATCTTCATTGTACTGCATGAAATGAAACGCATCTTCTGCAATTGATGCATACATTACACGAATTTAAACTGTCGCATTACAACAATCCACAATGAACTCCCCAAAATTACGGGAATACTTGTTTTATATAAGGTAAAACAACTTTCGTACGACATACGTGGCATTCAGAACAAGAACTGGTAGCAGTAACAAATTCGGGTATCGTGTTGAATGTATTAACTTTAAAAGCTGGGTGGCAATATGAAAATTTTATTAAATCTACAGAGTAGTAAAAAAAATTGTACTTTTACAAAAAGGTTTTCTGGAAACCAGTTTCCAAAAAAGTTTTTGGTAACACTACAAAGACTTTTTGTAAAATTTACAAAAAAATTTTATTTTTACAAACTTCTTTGTATTTTTACAAACTTATTTGTATATTTACAAACTTCTTTGTACAATTACAAACACTTCTGTAAATATACAAACAAATTTTGTATATTTACAGCTAATATCTGGTTAAGTTTACAACAGTTTTTTTGTAAAATTACGAAATGTTTTGTAAAATTGGTCAGGTCTTCTAGGTTTATTTTGTTTCAAATCGAAAAATTTGCTCATTAACGTCTATTTTACTAGTTCGCAAAGGTGTTTACGATATTTGTAACCACTTTAAAATTTTTCTGACATCTTACTTTCATTATCTGACTTATTAGTTTACAAGATTTTCCTTGTAAATGTACAAATTTTTTAAACTGTGCAGAATAGTAAATGCAATAGCTAAACTAGCGATTAGTTTCTGGCTGTCTTGTACCCCCCCCCCCTTCTACCCGGGCCCTCTTTATTCTGCTAGTCCTGTAGTAACGGTCTAAAGCTTGGTACACACTACCCATAATTCAGCACTGAATTGTGTACCTAATCCAGTACAAGTAGCACTGCGACAGTGTGTACCGCAAAGTACGTGGTTTCAAACAGAATTCTGTACATAATTTCACAGATAGATCGAGTCCTATTTCTTATCGTAGTGTATGTTGACGCGCATGCGAAGTACGCAAGTAAGGTTGCCAATCTTCTTGTTCAGAAACATGTAAGTAAACACGGATAGTGTGTACACAACACAGTAATTTTGCTCCAGAATTCTGTTATGGAATCACAAGTGACTTTTATGAACGGAATTAAGTTAAGGTATTGAGTAGATAATTAAGGACAGTGTGCACCGACCATAAGAACAGGCCGTACCTACAGCTATTATACTGTCACCCTCTTCAGAAACTGCCAGGTCTGTTACCACATGACCATAAACACACACAACATATTTGTGGCGGTGACGGGCGATTGCAGTGGCTGTGAGTCTGTTGTGTTGGCCTGTCTGTGTCTTCTGGCTTGATACTGACGTCAGCGAAACCTTATATGTAAAATGGTACCGTCAACTGGGGTTACTTGGGACTGCAGGAAAACTTGGGACACTTTTTCTGGAATTTTTATTTTGCACACAGCAGCCGAAAGAGTAAAGACATACAAGGAACCATTATCGGATATATCGTACTTGAATAGATAGCATGATTTCTTCATTCAGGGCTATACCATACGAAATAAAAATTCCTGAAAAATTGTCCCAAGTTTTCCTGCTGTCCCAAGTAATCCCAGTTGACGATAGTACTCATCCTATTAAAATAATACAATAGTATTTCATTGAAGTAGTTAATTAACAAATAAAGCACTGAAATGTACTACGGTAACGATGACTATAAACCTGATTTTGTTAGCAAGCGAAATTTTCTCAAAACTAAAATGTTTATCAATTAATTTTGCTTTGTTTAAGTATTGTCACTGCATATATAAATTTCACTGTCAGATTTATAAGGTACGTGTAATTCTTAATGTTTGTTCATTTGCAATTTTTTCCCCAATAAATTTGAACTATCAGTACAGTGCTCACGTAGAAATTCTTCCGATTATATGTTTTTACACGTAAATTTTCTCCAGACTTTTTTGAAGAAAATTGTCGATTTTATTTTATTTCATTTCATTTGTCAACACTGGTGTTAGAACTGCGGAATAAGACATGAGTATGCTATTATGTACATTTACACATACGTGAATTTCTGAGCAAATGTGTTTAATCTGTGTGTAGGTAGGGCGAGAATAATTTGGCCTGCGGAACTTATGAACTGCAACATCCCCTCCCCCTTTCCACCAAACTTTTTTTTTGTGTCGTATCGTTTAGCTGTACAAAGTTTCTAGTCCCTCTCATCCAATATATTATCGCGTGCCATCATTGACAAAGTGTGGTCGCATTGTAAAGGAAAATCTGTTATATCCGACGTTTCATTCTGAGCACGTGACATCTACATGTTAGCAAGAATTTCTTATAACTGATGTGTTAGCGGGTAATTTGTTCCTCAGACCTTGTACTCTACTGGCTGGCGAGTGAATCTTACCCGTACTAGTCTAATGTTTCCACGGGTAAGTCAGGGTTACTCACACTTGCGTATTATAATTTGCTAAGTACCGGTTCTCTTCGAACCTGTCTATACTTTGCTACTGCCTCAGAGACTTTTGCCACAAATAATGCACCGTTAATTTAAATTATTCATTACTATAAAAATAATGTGAACACATTTGTAACTGCTACAGTTTGTTGCGGAAAATTGTTTTTTGATTTTCTGATGTCCATTACGCAACTAAACATCATACAATTATAGATGCTACAACATGATATATACGTTGTGCAATTTACTAGTCTATAACATTAGGAACATTTAAACTCATTTACTCAGAAACTCAGCAGACTTATTTCATATTCCACGGTTCCGAAACAAGTATCAAGCCAGCATAGCCACGCGGCACCAATACAGATCTACTTCCCTGTATGTCGTACGAGAGCTGCTATAAATGTTCTCATATTTTTGCAACGCTCATTATGAACTATGCACATTTATTTGGAAGTTTTAGTTACGTATATATCGCAGTAGTTGTATTTTAGGTCATAGAGTGCGATGTACTACACAGCACGGTAGAAACAATAATAGTTTTGGTAGCTAATGATATAAACGTATCTCCAATTAGAATAGAGCATAGAACGCAGTGCTGTGATGGGTGTGTCGCGAAGCACCACATCTCTAATCTTGTTAAGGATGTTCAAGCTGCCAATATCTTTAGAATATGACATGTTTTATTGAAATATCTTCAAGTTGTAGAGTGAAAAGAGTGTAAATATAATATCGAGATAGCCAGAGGGGCAGAGTATTGTACCCCGGATGCAGCCTAACAACTGGCTTTACAATGGAGAGGCACCGGAATAAGAACAGTGGGGGAAGCGGGAGATCTCTGAGAAAACCCGCTAACCGTCCTCCTGATTCCCGCACGCAAAAATCCAGGGAACGATATTATCGGGATCTGAATCCGAATCGTCTTGGTGGAAGTTGAGTGCTCTAACCACTGCGTCAACTGCGGCCCCGGAAAAGCGTAAAATTAGTTTTTTAATTCATCAAGTTATTTTTAGTATTTTATATTTTCTAATTCAAATATTACATTACCATAGTAATCCACATGTTAGAATGAACGTTAAAAGTCCTATACAGCTGGCGCCTGTGTTGCAGTGTGTTATAATATTATTTGTAAAGAGATATTACCAAACGTGCGTTCGATAGCTCTATCTACGAAAAGAAAACACATTTAAAACTATACTTCTTTATTTTGTATTCTAGATATCGTGATTAAAAACAGGGTTTCGAGGCGTCACAAAATGGCTATAAACTGCTTTTTCAGACCGTTGTCACGTCAAAAATAACAACCGGAATCGTAAAACAAAAATGAAGAAGCATAAGTTAGCCTTTACTGTTCACTTTCCGTAAATAAAACAATAGTGTCATCGCTGTAAGTTCCACAGGGAACAGCCGACAACCTTTTAATTGCACGTGGTTACCGCAACCCGCAGACCTCCCTAGATAAGGCTGTGTCTGTGTGTGTGAGGCAGGAGCGGTAAGGTTCGACTTGATTGACGTATGTAATGTATTATCGCCTCTCCGCGCAAGCCGCTCAGCTGGCGTGCAGTGCTTTACTAATATCCTATGCTCCCGAGTTTTTTTTCAGACTGGTGCCAATAACTTAAATATTTTTTAACCAAAAGTTGTGAAAAAATTTGAGTCAATGTGTAATCACACGTTGCACAATACTGTGGACGCGTTTTTTTTTAAATAATGTACCATTCGCCAGCAAAAAATAATAATTTCCTTCACTTTTGCTTATTTTCACGACGAAAAGCGTGGTACTTTGGGTAATGAAATCTAAAAAACCGTTCAGTATAATTCTACAAAAAAATTCAGCTACAAATTATAACATGTAAGTGTCAAAACTGTGCAGCGAAATTTTGATATGAATATTAGGTAGCAATAAAAAAATATTTTCGAAATCACTGCAAAACTCCGTAACAAGGCCTTAAGCGGTCACCACATTATTTTATTTGTGGAGAGGATAGTTCAAAGTCTAACGCTTGTGACTATAGTTGTGTTTTTCTAATCCGATTGTTATGTTTCCAAATACAGCAGTCTGGAAAAGCCATTTTTGGCACCTTTGAAGGACCGGGAAATAATGTTTCTAATTAACGTGCGAATTTTTAAAACTATAGCGACGTAGATTGAAGTGTGTGTTCTTTTCGAAACTATACAAATTTAATGTGCGTTAAATTGTTTCTTAATATTCCACTATACACTTTATGAACGAGTTCTAGGATTCGAGTCGTAATATTAGTTATACAGCATAAATTAAAAATGTGTTCAGGTAGAACCAATTTTCTGTATATGTTCTTTAACATAATTGCGCTAAATTTGCATTACTTGTGAAATACAATTCGTAAATAGTAAGAGAAAAACAATTAGTACACGATTCTCCCTCACATCGTTTACACATTGCATTTAACGTGTGAAGCAAATTTAGCGCAAAAATTATAACGTACGTGTACATTAGAATGGTTATACCTAAAAATATTTTTTATTTATACCGTAAAATAAATATTACGGCTTAAAAACCAATAATTTGTACCTCACGAGTATAGTTGAATCTTAAGAAAAAATAATAGCCTTAACTCATTGCAGCGCATTTGAAGTGAATGTCGGGAGGGCCGTTTCGAAGTCCCCACAACATAGTTAAAAACGGCCTTTTCAGACTGCCTTAAGGGGTTTTACGGTTTTTCTTATAAATCAGGGAATAAACACATTGTTTTACTTTTCCCACGCTGACAATGCATAGTTTATAGTTTCATTCACATTTGGAATCCGTACGACATTGTTTCTGTTAGTTTTGTGGCCTCTGTAGTCGCTCCCGTAAATAAAGCAATTTTTCCTTTCCATCTGTTTCCCGTTGCAAAATAATGAATATATTATGGTTCCAGCAATTACAGAAAGTCGATTAAGTTTGTATCTATGCCCTGTCGTGACAAAAATTTTGATACATCGACTGGAACAGCAGTTATCGAGAAGAAACAGATAAATCCAAGGCAGTAGGAATCAATACCTCTTAATTCAAAATGTTCCAACCAGACGTATGTGAAAGTCAGTTATAAACGGGCACGTAACTAAGTTGCACACTTTCCAACAACACCATATAGTGGTCGCGGTTTGAAATCCCACAGTGAAAGTAGATCGTCGGGAATATTGCACGCTATTTGAGAGATTGGCTCATAGTGGTGATGCGGCATTTCAAGGTCTCATATAGCACCGTCGTTTCTGTAACTCAATATGTGGTAAAACTGTGCGAAAATACCGTCCTCAGTTATTCTGATGGACTCGGATTCAGCTATCCAGAAAACATTGTATTATAAAAATACTTGCAAACGCTTCTCTGAAATGTTTCCTTTGCGTAGATAATGCGTTACGAACAAGTACTATAGTTTCGTAAATAAATGTGAATTTCTAACCGTTTATACAATCATATAGGGTGGGAAAATAGCAGATTACGTTAGAGAGGAAAATCTTATAAAATTTCTACGTCTTATCAGAAAGTACGATGGAATTGGTACATGCATTATCTGTCTACAAAGTCAAAATACACACATAATTTGACCGAGCGAGGTGGCGCAGTGATAACACTTTGGACTTGCATTCTGGAGGTCCCGGGCTCGATTCCCGGCTCCGGTCATGGTTTCCCCAGGCGAATGCTGGGATGGTTGCCTAAAGCCCAGTACACACGGGCATCTTTCTTGTATAAGAAGGTGAACACTTTCTTGTTCACCTCGACTTGTAGCGAACTTGTATCGTGTGAACGGCCACCTAGCATACTAGTGACTAGCATACAAGGATAGGGATAGGGACGGTTCTATTTTGCATTATCTTTCTTGTACTAGTCGAATATAAACAAACCATTTTTATGCACGCGCGAATGTTACTAAACAAAATTGCTTACAAATACGAAGCATTTTGAAATAAATAGTGTCTTAACTGATCGAAATATGCTATTAAAGGAATATCTTCTGATGATCGTGCGTCATGTCACTTTACATCTGAATATAATTAACTAGAGACAGTAATTCCATTTTTACATTTGAAAGCTTAGTTTTGGTGCAGGTACAATAAGTATTTTACTATAATTCAGCATTGTGATGAAAAATACTATAGTAATGATAATATAGAATAAAACTAGTACACAACATACCCTACGAATCATGTACCAGGAAAACCAATAAATTAACACAAATTTAGAATTTATTCTTATGGTAAGTCATTCCAGGACAAAGGTAATATATGAAAATTCAGGTGCTTTCAATATCAGTTGTGAAAATCTTAGTAACTAAATCTCTCACCTAGTAATGCAAACATACCTTGACAAAATTTGAATCTTTTTTTTTTTTGTTGTTTCTTTCTCAGGTTCGCAATATTTACAAAAACAGTGCAATGTATATATATACTTAGGTTCGAAACTTTAGTATTAGAATTTTGAGTTCCTCGGCTAGCAAAGTTCAGTCGGATAAGAGTAATTGACTCTGCACTCATACCACTGGGTTGGAAGATTGAGACAAAAAGTTTTGCAGTCAATTAAAATAAAGTTCAATTTATAGGTGCATCTTACAATATGGAGTCCCACGATGTCTTGAGGCTCACTAAAAGAATCTAATTATAAAAAAACATACAACATTAAGCCTCTTCTTAAGATGGATATGAATTTCACTTTCGTTTTGCCTAACACCCTCCCTGTGGTGTTCTACCATTATGTTGGCGGCAGATGCAATCCCTAGACATCGTTTTTGTCTGCCGTAGGTACTTCCGTCATGAGAGTCATGGGAGCAAGAGAGAGTTAGCATTGCTTGTTCTAACTTAAAAGGCACAGCACAGGCCTAGAGGTTTCAAACCTCTAAGTGCTTAGAGAAAAAAAAACATTTGAAACTCCACATAACTGTACTAAAATCAGCCGATATCATAGTAACAAATTTTACATGAAAATAAATTAACAGAATATAAATAAGATAAATGAGAGATTTCCTAATCATAACATACATAATAACAAATAAAATTAGTTAATTAGTATCTTGGATTGAAGCTAAAATTGCAATAAAATACATTAATTACATTATAAATTTCAATTGAAAAAGTTCACTATCTTTAGGTGTCCATGGAGCAATAATACTAATAAAAGTTATACATGCTGTAATACTATTACAGATTGCCCCACCTGCCATTTATCTAGGTCGGTAATTCTGAACGAACTTGGAAATAGCACCTGTTAAATTGAATTTCAAACTTAAATCTAACAGACAAATATCACAAGCATCAACAAAATAAAAATTATTTTGAAAAAATAAACATGAAATCAACTAATAATTTCATAGTAGAAAGTTCATAAAACACATGTATGTATAGAATAAATAAGTAAACATATACGTCATCCTTGGCTGATATGTCATTTTTGCAACTCGGTGAAGAGTCTGAAACAAAAACCACGTAACACAAAAATCAGAAGTTGCATGACTCATTCAAATATCCCGCTCTCTAGAAGAAAGAGTCTGTCCTTTTGGTATCCCTGGAGAACACGTGCGCAGCACATGGCGTGCTGGAGCCGAAAGTTGGCTGCAGTGTCGACAGGTGTGGTTGACAGTGAATCTGCTACTATGAAGTTGGCAGTTACATAACTCCCATCATGCCATGTGGTAGTTGACTCGTTTTCGATAGTGCCGTGACAGTTATGTGTTCTCGTTCAGTCGGGTAATTCACACAAAACACAAACACACTATATTCGGGTATTATAATTAACATTTTGTTTAACACACTGTCTTAATGTGTGTCTTTTACGTGCCTTAAAAAAGATGTATCCATCAGTTATTAAAACAACACGCATCATGTAACAACACAACAGTGCACCTAGTGTAACAATAGTCTTCGGAACTCAAAATGTTCTGTCTGAAAATGTTTTTCAGTTGTAAAAAGGTTCATACTATACAAAATGTTTATAAGCACTTCAAATACTTCTACTGGAACTGTAGTGAACTTCTACTGCGAAATTCAAATGTTTGCCACCGTATGCCCACAATACAGAGTGAGAGACAGTGCAATAACCCTACGGAGCACTACCTATTCAACTCTAAATAGTGTAATTATGAAGACTCTAACAACATTATAGGTTGTGATTGTTTACGGAGGTAATACTACCTCAAATTCCTATTCAACACTAGGACCTGTAGTGCTCAGAAACTACCTTACCAAACAATGCAACATTGCATAGCAGTTATACATTATAACACATAACACGATGACACATAAACACACAATGAGAAACAATAACATTAATTAAAACGACACTAAATCATTTAACAATAGGAAGGTTTACATCAATATGTTCACAACGAGAAAAAAAACGCAAAATCGTGTGAAGTAAAGTGTTACCTATCAGAAGAAAATTATCAGGAATATACATGAGCTAAACGTAGCCACACTCAAGAAGTAACACCAGATTCAGCAGTATCAATTCATCAAATTCCAAAATAAAATTAAAGCAAAGGAAAATTAATCATGCTTCTACCTTCCTTGGACAAACAGTCAAACAGCAAGTAAGGTTACTAGTTATAAAACAAATGTAGGAAAAGTTAGGATTGTTCTCATATCACTCAATACTATTTAGTGACCTTCCAGAAAGTTTAGTTCATAATGCAGTTCGGATGTGGTTAAGATCATTTCATAATGAATCGCTCAGTGTGTTCGTTCATTCTTGAAACAAGTGCTTGCAGTTATTACTCTTATAGGCGAAATAGGTTTAGAAGATATGCCTGTCTAGTAGTCGTACTCTCGAAGTACAACAGTGTAATTTCGTAGAAAATCTTGCTATCCAACAAAGTGAACGTGTTCGGAAAAGAAAATATTTACATTGAGTTTCTGCAATCGTAGCAAAGGTAGAATTGTATACGGCATCTCATAAATTTTATATATATATATATATATATATATATATATATATATATATATATATATATATATATATATATATATGCGAGGTTCGTTTAAGCTCAGCGGTGGCTCATTGGCTGCACTCGTCTGGCGACCTCTACGTCGATATAACATAATACTCCATACACAAATACATATATATATATTGGCCATCCACAACATAAATTACCTCTGGTACAGATGAATCCGTATCACCCCTCGTAAACTTTAAATATAATTTAATACAATGCAATAAAGTGGAACACACTATAATACACAGTTAACTTCAGCTAAAAAAATTCACTTAGTGATACAAATAAAAATAGGGGTCAAAACTCTTCGAGTAAACATAATAGACAGTATATGACAAGGTTTCACTTCTTAGCTTGCAAATAAGGCCTTAACTTAGTAATGTTGTATCTGCCTGCTGGTCTTCCATCTGGATGTTGCAATTCATAACAATTTTTCTGAATCACTGCATTTACAACTAAGGGTCCTTCAAACAAAAGGAATAATTTCTTAGTTACTTTTTCAAATAATGAACTGATATGACTGGTCCTCCTTAATACTGAATCTCCTACTTTAAATTCATTCTTCTTACTTAATTTTTGATACTTCTTGCGGTTCTCTGCTGCTGAAAACAATCTTGCGGTGACAAGATCTTGCACGCCCTTGTGTAACTTGTCTGGGTCTTCCTGAGGTAGCTCTGCGGTTAGCTTGGGTATAATGTTAGTTAAGTCAATGGCTTCAGTATAGCGATTAGTAAGTATCTCTCGTAGGGTAAAACCTGTAATGATGTGTAGTGTGTGATTGATAACAAACTCTATCAAAGGCAGCTTGTCCCGCCAGCTCTGTTGTGAGTCGTGACACAATATACGAAGCATTGCACCAAGAGTTCTCATGCTTCGCTCTACAGGGTTACTCGCACAGATATCGATGTAGGTCTTACATCCAACAATTTTAATTCTCTTTGCCATGCGTCACTTGTAAATTGGCTACCTTTATCAGATAGTAAGCATACAGGTTTCCCTACCTTCGAAATAAACGATTTGACCTTTACTATCAGAGTTTTAGTATTTGCTTGTACTATAGCGTAGAGTTT
The DNA here is from genome assembly GCA_003012365.1 of Medauroidea extradentata. Lineage (NCBI taxonomy): Eukaryota > Metazoa > Arthropoda > Insecta > Phasmatodea > Phasmatidae > Medauroidea > Medauroidea extradentata. The sequence continues at coordinate 16,701 of PNEQ01022609.1, forward strand.
AGTATACTTGGAGAAAATATCTAACATAACGAACACATATTTTACTCCTCCCTTAGAATTAGGTAATGGTCCAAAGATGTCAACTGATACTAGTTTTAGCGGTTGCGCAGGTAGAACGGATTGAAGTTCCCCCTGTAAATTTTCCCGCGGATGTTTTGCCTTCTGGCAAAGGTCGCAGGTAGTAGTTACCTCCTTAACTGTCTTAAACATGTTAGGCCAATACATAATGCGCTTCAGGGTCTCGTACAACTTAGGCGAACCTAAATAGCATAACAGTTTATGAACTTCAACAGTGATGTCGTAGGAAATATTAGCTGGAATAACTGGTTTCCAATATTCATCTAAAGGTTTATCATAGTCACTGTTGTGAAATAAAACTTGGTTAGGATCAATACAGTATATGTGGTGCAATTTGTCGGTAGTAGAAACAGTAGATAATCTTTCTCTAACCTTGACACAGAAATCATCTTGACTTAGCTTTTGGTGCAGATCAGTTAAGAGTTGTTTCATTCGGGGACTGTTTTTGAGCGTAGTGGGAGTAGCTCTTAGAACTTGAAATTCTCTAGTGTTCTGTGGAGATTTCAGATGAGTTGGCTCCTCGTCTGGTATGCGGCTCAAATAATCGGCTGCTTCGTTGTCAATACCCTTAATGTAGGTGATGTCAATGTCGTATTCCTGTAGAAGTAGTTGCCTTCTAGTTAGTCTGTCTCCAAAAGCTCTGCCGGTCTTCAAGCAAGTGAGAGCCTGATGATCAGTTAGGAGTTTGATCTTCTCCCCTAGTAATAAATCACGAAACTTCTGTAGCGACCAAACAATTGCCAGAGCCTCTTTCTCGGTTACCGTGTAGTTGCGTTCAGCTGTCTTGAGTGTACGACTGGCCATGGCGACTGTTTTCTCCATACCTGAATCGTCGAGTTGTGCTAACTTGCATCCTCGTACATAAGACGAAGCATCAGTATATAACAGGAACTCTCGACCTTGAACAGGATGATATACTACATGGTCCTTAAGAAAAATAGCTTTCAGCTGCTGTACCGCTGTTTGATGACCAGTCGTCCACTTCCAGATCTTGCCCTTTTTTAACAAATCAAATAATGGGAATGCTAGGGCTGCAATCTGCTCTGAGTAGTTCCGGTAGAAGCCTATAACACCTAGAAAAGCTCTCAGCTGTTTCTGGTTCTGCGGAGTCGGAAAATCTATTATTGCTTGTAGCTTGTCGGGAAACGTTTTTATTCCTTCTGGAGTCAAAATATGTCCTAGGAATGGTACTTCCTTACGGAAAAAGAGTGATTTTCTAATTTTTATAGTCATCCCTGCTCTTTCCCAACTTGGTAATAACTATGTGAAGGTGCTAAAATGTTGTTCGAGCGATTTACTGCGTTTCGGATCATACTTTTCATTTTCAAGAGACTGGAAATTTTCCCTGTTGAGTTCCCACCAGTAATGTGCTGTATTTTTGAAACTATTCCCCAAGCACCGGAATTTGTCTTCCGTACTCAACGTAAAATATGTAAAATATTCCTCCATTTTCTTCAAATGGGATACAGGGTTTTCGTTCGAAAAGCCGGAAAAGGTAGGAAGTTGTTCGACCCATTGTTTAGATGGATGATGGAACCAGTGTGCTGGGTTTTTTTAAACTATCGGGTTGGAGTTAGTTGATTCGGATGTTTTGTTTACGTCTGAAGTGGATATAATCGGTTTTTCTGCATGGACCTCGCCGACATGCTGGAGTGGTGGTGAATGCTGGGTACGCAACGCAGTGTATGCTGGGAACTGTAGTCGTTCAACATGGCGTCGTGCCTTCCCTGCTCTATCTCTCCTAAACGTTTTTCAATCTCTGCTACCCAAATACTGTTTGTAGCGTTTGCAGACACTACGGAAATAGTTTCAATACGTGCGTTGCATAGTTCCACATCATTAGCTGTTTTGTCAACTGCCTGTTTTAATTGTTCAACTTCACACGCTACCGTTTTGTTGTGTTGTTGCACGGTTGTTAGCTGTGTGGAAATAGCGTTTACCTCTGCTGATGTTGCGCTAACGTATGTTTGCACGTTTTCGTTAGCTATACGGAAATCGTCAAATTGTGTAGCTAAGGAAGTGACTGTATTTTCCGAAGCAAGTTGTGTACTGTGCAAGGAAGTTATATCCTGTTCAAGCTTTCTAGTAGTTGTTATAACTACTTCGGTATCCTGGTGTACGGTTAACATTTCGTTACGCAACTCGGCATACTTAGTTTCCTTAGCGTCAAGTTTCTCTGTGATTTCAGCTACCGTTCTAGCATTGGTTTCTGTTATTTGATTTTGGATAACCGACATCTGCGTTTGACTAGCTTCGATTTTTGCGTTTAATTCAGCCATTCGACGTACTGTTTCTGCGCTAGACTCGGCTAGTTGAGTTTGCATGTTTGAAAGATGAGCCTCAAACCTCAGCACTAATTCTATTAAACTATTTTTATCAGTGTCGTTCTGCAAGTTACGTGTTTGGTTTTCAAAGCCAATGATATGATCTAATACGGAGCTAGGCAAATTCGTGTTTTCCGTGACTGTGTGAGAAGCTACGTCCGTTAAGCTTCCTCTATGCATGTCACCCATCGCGTTTGTTGCGATAGCGTCCCCTGCTGCTATGACAGTTTCTAGTGGAAACGTAATTTCAAAAGGAATTTCTGTCCCACCAAATTCTGAATTTTCGTTTTCGAAAGAGTCATTGATATTGCTAGGAAAATTATCCATGTCTGTAGTTGTTTCCTTTTGATTACCAGCTTTTTCACGTTCGGGCTTACGTATCCAATTATCTACTACGATCTGAATCACTAGGGTTCATAACTTGGAATAAAATTACGTTTTGTGAATAAATAGTGCCCAAAATTCCAAAACGTCGCAACCACGGTTGGCGCCAGTTTCTTTACTATAATTCAGCATTATGATGAAAAATACTACAGTAATGATAATATAGAATAAAACTAGTGCACAACATACCCTACGAATCATGTACCAGGACAACCAATAAATAAACACAAATTAAGAATTTATTCTTCTGGTAAGTCATTCCAGAACAAAGGTAATATATGAAAATTCAGGTGCTTTCAATATCAGTTGTGAAAATCTTAGTAACTAAATCTCTCACCTAGTAATGCAAACATACCTTGACAAAATTTGAATCTTTTTTTTTTTTTCTTTCTCAGGTTCGCAATATTTACAAAAACAGTGCAATGTATATATATACTTAGGTTCGAAACTTTAGTATTAAAATTTTGAGTTCCTCGGCTAACAAAGTTCAGACGGATAAGAGTAATTGACTCTGCACTCATACCACTGGGTTGGAATATTGAGACAAAAAGTTTTGTAGTCAATTAAAATAAAGTTCAATTTATAGGTGCATCTTACAATATGGAGTCCCACGATGTCTTGAGGCTCACTAAAAGAATCTAATTATAAAAAAACATACAACATTAAGCCTCTTCTTAAGATGGATATGAATTTCACTTTCGTTTTGCCTAACACCCTCCCTGTGGTGTTCTACCATTATGTTGGCGGCAGATGCAATCCCTAGACATCGTTTTTGTCTGCCGTAGGTACTTCCGTCATGAGAGTCATGGGAGCAAGAGAGAGTTAGCATTGCTTGTTCTAACTTAAAAGGCACAGCACAGGCCTAGAGGTTTCAAACCTCTATGTGCTTAGAGAAAAAAAAACATTTGAAACTCCACATAACTGTACTGAAATCAGCTGATATCATAGTAACAAATTTTACATGAAAATAAATTAGCAGAATATAAATAAGATAAATTAGAGATTTCCTAATCATAACATACATAATAACAAATAAAATTAGTTAATTAGTATCTTGGATTGAAGCTAAAATTGCAATAAAATACATTAATTACATTATAAATTTTAATTGAAAAAGTTCACTATCTTGAGGTGTCCATGGAGCAATAATACTAATAAAAGTTATACATGTTGTAATACTATTACAGTATTGTACTTATTACATCCAATACTCGAAATGCACCCTTAAAATATGTATCCAAAATGTTATTGGTGTACACCTGATTGTACAAGAAAGTTGGCCGTGTGAACTATACAATCAACTTGGTAGGACACCAGCTAGAACACTAGCTAGTGCTCCCTTTCTTGTACACACTTGATGCTCACTTTCATGTACAAGAAAGATGCCCGTGTGTACTGGGCTTTTGACAGCCACCTACCTAGCGCATGAAATGCTTTGTAGTGTGTTGGCAAACAGATTTTTTTCTACGAAACTATTCCACGTATGTCCATTGTTCCAATGTACGAAAAGAAAACACACTTAAGAAAAAGTCGAAACCTCATTGTTAAGACACTCTGCATGTTAAAAACATTGTTTATAAGCCCTCCAACGTGGCTAAAATCGGTTTTTTCATACTGCCGTACCTCAAAATGTACTAAGCGAATATATGTGAAACTTAGATTGCGACCTACACTGAACTTAGTTGCAGACTTTCCACCAATAAAATGATATGGTCAGCTCGTAATGTCCCTTAATAAAAACGGTTCGGCGGGAAGCTTGCACGCTAGTTCAGCGCTTGGCTCGTTGAGGCGACGCGGTATTTGATGCGCGGTTCAAGGTCGCCCTTATGTCTTCGGCGTTTCTGAGCCTCTGACGCTCATGTAAGCGGCTCCTTTAAGACAATGGCCGATTACTCTCTCAGCTCCTGTCATTGTACCTAGTTGAGTCATCGTCTCTAGTGACCTCGCTGTCGACGAGGCATAAATCCAACTTATCTTACCTTACGGTTACCTGTTACAGATATCGCTTACATGTTTTCCCTTCACTGCGTCGGAAACTGAGCGGAAATCCTGCTCTGGTGTGACATGAACACGAATATCGCATACCGCGGATTGTAAATAAGAAGTTGTATGTTTTTAGTCACGAGATTAGAGTTGAAATGAAAGTCAATTGGTAAAATAAGTTTCTCTCCTGGCTGAATGTACACGGTGTTTCCCGCATTCTGGCATGATAGCATTGTGTACGAGAGAACGAAGGCTGGGGTGAAGATTGGGCCGGTTACTCGACTAGCGAGACATGCCTGTCGCCTGTCCAGCCAAGGTGAAGTGAGATGAGAGTGGAACAGCGGCGGAATAAGTGGCAGGGAAACGGCAACACCCACCATGTTTTACACATGCAACAAATCCCGGGCCGTACCCACCGGGGATCAAACCCGGATCCGAATCGCCTAGGTGAGAGGTGGGAGATCAGACCACCGCAGCCCCTAAGTTCACGTGAATAAAATTAAAAATGGCCGCAGTAAACTCGAGCTGAGGACTCGAAGATGTGCTAAGCAGAGACGGCATCTGAAATTCTACTTTATAGGAAAATTAAGCATCCCAGTGGCGTAGCCAGGATGTGTTTGGGGTGGGTTTCAAATGGGGGATTTCATAAAGGAACACGATACCCCACAGTCAAGGCAAGGGGTCCGGGGGTCAACCCCGGAAAAATTTGGGTTTCAATGTGCAAAATGGTGTTATTTAAGCAGTTTTAGTATCGAAAATTTGAATATACCAGTGGTAATAATGTTAAATTTTTTGTCAATATGAAAAATGTTTGAGTGAAGAATATTACTAATGGTTGCCTGAACACTTCCTAACAGATTTACTGCTAGTATTATTCTAGAGAAAATGTTATACATTGGTATGAAATCTATCGATAAATTCTGAAATACATGGTTAAATTTTTTTGTCCATTTTCGAGAAGGGGGGGGGGGAGGTTTGAACCCGGAACTTCGGCCCCCCCCCCTTTGTCATAGCAATTGAAGCGTCCGGAAATAAATTCATTCCTGACGGAGCTGAACTGGAAATGGGTAAAATCTGTTCACACACAATGAAATAAAAAGTATGTTACAGTTTTAAGATTTAGGCTCGGAATTAAAGGCAATCCAGGTGCAGACACATTATCCGAACTGGAATTGAATGGACGACTTGAAGTACACGCCCTCTGACGTCACCGCAGGGGAAAATACTGTGGGAAATAAGCTTGTTTACAAACATGCTAATTTGTTAGTTGGTTGGTAATTGTAGAAAGCAAAAATGTTGCGCATTCATAGATTTGCACGCAAGAGTAAAAAATAGTAGTTTCTACTTCATGATTAAGATACGCAAATACATAAGATTAATGGTTACCTGAAAAAAAGGCAAATTCTAAACAAATAATAAATTTTCTTGACGTATATTTCATCCGGGACATGTGAAGCCAAACAGCTAAATGAAGGTTATGTTCTGCTGCGGTATCCATGGAGATAGGAATTGTATCCCACACCTGACTGAAGCTCCGTCTCGTTTCAAGTTGTCCATTAGAGTGTTTGAAACGCATTTCGGCCGGACAACAAACTCCACGCGTAGTTTAATATCAGTTCGAGTCCGTACTATGACTCTGATGGTACTGGGTCTCACATTTCTGAACAGGATTTGAACACCAACAGTTGCAAGTCATACACGCCGGACTAATACTCCCACACGCAATTTAATTTCATTTCTGGTCCGGACTTAAATAGTTATATTATCTACATTTCGGAACTAGAATTGAATAAGAAAATTAGGAAGTTATTAACGACAGACTAGAAACCTCACACCTAATTTAAATTCAGTTATAGTCCGGACTCCAAGTGTTAAAGTGACTCTCCCAATTCCGAACTGGAATCTAGAAAGACTTTCCACTGGACTAAATATCTCACGCGTAGTTTAATACTAGTTGTAATCCAGACATAAATTGTGGAAGTCGTTTCCACATTTTTGAATTGAAATCGAATACGAACATTCAGAATTTACTGCCGCCAGACTAGGTACACAAAACGTAGTTCAATCACATCTTGAGCCAGAATCGAAACTTGTACAGTCGCCCTGTTTCAAAACCATGATTCATTAAAAATGTGAAAATAAGTTCCCTCTGGATCGGAAACTCTACTGATAAATTGGTTTCACTTTGCGTCAGAACTTAGATCTATTTAGTTGCTTCCACAATTCCAAAGTGGCATTTTTATTATTTAAAGGCATTTCCATTGCAATCCCTTAGGTGAATTTTTATTTTTAGTTCGAGTCAGAGCTGACACTTTTTCGGAACTGAAAAATGAATTTCAGATAGAACATATTGTATTAAAGGATTATCGCAACTACAGTTACAAATAAAGTAACTTATCTACTAGGTGGTTTCATTTATATTCGACTCCGACATGAAGTTAGATTGAACAATATTCTATTTTAAAAATACTTATTTTTTTTTACTTAGAAAAATTAATCAACACTGTAAAAAAACTTCCTTGAATGTTTAGAAAGTTATTATCCCAGACGCAGTATGGTACAATTATCATACTTCGTCTTGTAAATACGCAAACTTTCACACTTGTTACAATACAAGTCTGGTATCTCCAGTATACATTTGACTGTTTTATAAAAAGGTTTAGGAGTGCTACCATGTATATCTGGGAAACTATTCTACCATACCTACTTTCTTAGCACTCCTATACGCACGTCTGGTAAATTACAAAATATTTTTAGAGTGTAGTATATGAGTCAAAGAAAGTATGCATGGATGTCAGGATATATATGTGTGTGTGTGTGTCTGTGTCTGTCTGTGTGTTTGTGTGTGTGAGTGTGTCTGTGTGTGTGTCTCTGTGTGTATATATATACATGCAAGTTAATGTTTGCATACTTTTGTGTTTATATACGAATGTAATTATTGTGTGTGCTCATTATACAATTCTACGCCGTTAAACGGAGTCGAAGCTGATTTAGGATCGACACACAGTTCTGAACAACTCCCTGCACCATGCTTTTCAATTGTGCCAAAAATTTAGCAAAAATGTCTGCAAAGTATCATATACGATTTCAGTAGCTTCAAAATGTTTATTTCGCAATTTTCGTCGAAAATTGGTCATGTCATTAAGCGTTCATAGTAAGCTTATCCGGGTATGTCCGTATGTTAATCGCTGTTTGTGAATGTATGTACTCAGTAGATAGTTGATATTTGGTAGACGGCCATCTACTGAAATTCAGCTGGGATAGGCGCAATATGGTCACAGGGATGTCAATCTTTATAAGACTAAATACTATATATTAGTACTATCACCCTTATGAAGATAACTAGATACCGTGCAATACTAACTGTGCTAATTTTGAGCCGATATGCGTTAATCCAATAGGTTGACAATGTATTTTAGCTGTCGTAAATGGCTGCCACTTATCGTTTGAGTATAGTTGGTCACACTTTGCAAACATTTGTAGCCGGGTCCTCGATTTTGATTGAATTGTCTGTGGCACCCTCAATATTTCTACATGAGTAACATGACTTGTTATATCTATTTGAGTCAAAAAACCATATGTGACTTCCTCCTACGAACTTTTCGGCCTAAATTACATTTGGTGTATAGACTGAGAAAATTGATTCTGAATTACCAAAACTATACTTTAATGCGTGTGTATTAATTCCATGGATTATATAGACTTAGGCTGGACCTGCAACGTTACAATTTAGTTTATTTAAGCACAATATATGTGTTTTATAAATGTAAAATATTGAATACATATAAATACATACTAAGTATTTCGTCTCTTAAGAATTCTTTATTCGGCCACGATACGCAGATTTAGTTATTTTTTACTTTTTAATCTGATTAGTTCCCTATTGGTCACAGAATCTAAGCAGATAATCCTAAATTGCGAAGGAGAGGGGTTAATGGAGATTTAAAGGAGAAATGACATAATTGTTGTGTAACGTTATTATTTCTTGTAACAGAAACGAACGTTGGACACAATGAAAAACAAATTGATCTAAATATACGTATGGAATCATACCAAATGCATGTTAAATCTACTAGTGATGTTTTAGAACTAGATGCTGCGTACATAATTAATAAACTAGAAGGTCACAAGTCCAGTTCCAACGGTCGTTGTACAAGAAATTTAAAATCTTTAGAATGCCCGGCACACCAGCCGCTAGGGAGAAGTAGACAAGCATTTCAGCTCAGCAGTGACTAACAGTGTTTTCAGACGGACAACGGAACAGTCGAATGGGTGATACAATTCTGCCTGTGTTTATTTTGTATTGACCTTGTCATTACTTGCATCGTTCAAAACATAAGACTCGACGTGGAAGAGCGTGCTACGAAGTTTTCACAGCAACACTCGAACGAAATCGATACGTGCCTAGGCTAAGTACGAGAACTTGCAGTTGAGCTCGAAATAAAGAAAATATATTTTTTTTTTGTTAGAGAAGAAATATTTTTACTGCTGCCTTACTAACACGCACAGTACTTCACAGCATATATTTTTTCACACAGACAAACATAATTAGTTACGTTGTTGCAGAGATTAAAAAAATTTAATACTGAGTAACTTCACATCAGCCTGCAATAATTAAGACGTCCCGTCGCAATTTCCTCTTTATACCTACAGTACGCGTGACTTTAAATCTGAGGACATTTCTATACAAACGTTGTGTTGTACACAAGAAAGGTACAAGGCAATAGAATTTCTCAAATGAGGCGTGAAAGAAGCTATGCTTGAATACAGTTTTAAAGAAGGAAGCTATTTGTACGAGTAACATGGTATTCTGTAAAGATTTTTGATTTGGTGTTATTAAGTACTGCTTACGTCTAAAACTGCTGTGAATAGATTTTCATTTGTGTTAATACACGGTACAATGTTTCAACGTAGTTTGGACAGGTCCGTCGTACCAGCTGCTATGCCAGCTATCACGAAATTTGTCGACTACGTTATGTCAGCTTAACTATAGTGAATTGCGTCCATGATTATGAAAATATTTCATATATGCCATTTCACATATATGTGGATAAATCTGACAGCAACTTATAGGCAATAATTTGTAATATTCTTTTATTTTTGTTACTACACATGACAAATATTGCAGTACAAATGCTTAAATGGACATTTCAGGTTCATTTTAGAACTAAAAATGTCTTGCATTGTGCAAAAATCACAAAATACTAAAATATTATTGCCCATAAGTTGCTGTCAAATTTATCCAAAGTTATATGAAACAGAGTATACAAGCAAACTGCTTTAATATTGTTTGAAGGTATCCTAGATACTTTAAACGTCGCCAACTCACGAAAAATAATTATTGGATTTAAATGTGTATTTGCCAGTACTATCCTAAAAATAAAACAGCGTTGCGTACTTCTGTATTCTGCTAATGAAGTAGATTTAATTTCTGCGTTGTAAAATCAACGTGTTGGAGGGTAGTCAGTTCAAAACTCCACTTTTTTTTTTTTATAATATAAAGAATAAGATAAATATTATTAATAAATAAACTTATTTTTGAACGTAACTTTTTTTTCACTTTATAATTCTGTAAGGTACGAAATAGGATAAACGATGAATTAGATATTTCCATTTAAATAAAATATGACGCAATGTTACAGTGAACGTATAATGTTTTTAAATATACCACGTAACTTTATGTAGTGTTGTACAAGTAAGACCGACATTAATTTATCACATTATCACCAAGCGTCTTGCATCCTAACAGGCCAACTCCTGCCGTCTATCAGGAATCGTCGATATCGGCTCACATGACGGCCTGTTTACTGGCTGCTAACCCACGTCACACACAAACTTGCACGTGACCATAAGTTTTTGCATGTTTATCAGTTGCACATTTTTAAGAATGGTTACGAAGGTTTCATCATCTTATAGGTGTTTTTCGAAGAACTTGAATTAATGTGGTTAGATTTTTATGGATTGCCACTTTTGCATAATACTCCAATGATAACAAAAGTTTTGTTTGTTCTGTAATTTCCAGTCTTTTATTTCGAGGAGTCCAGTGATTTCAGAATTTCCCAAAGGCATTTTACTGAAGAATAAAAACATAACATATCCAATCAGGATTGTTGGACTGGGGACCAAACCAGAGACCTCCAAAAGGTACAGTCAGTGTATCAAAGCTGTGCCATGTAGCTGGATACACATACACTGTTATAGTCCAGACAAACTGGGCAACCTTACATCACGGCCACGAGAGTAGAAGGTGGATGCGGAGATTGTACGATACAAGCCCTCGCTGTTGTTCTTAATACCGAGTCTGATTCAGAAATTAATCGATTTTGAGATAGTCAGACTACGTTGAAGGAGAAGGTCCGAAATACGTCTTAGAAAAAGAAGTTGTACTAATTCATAACGTTTAACGAAAAGAGCCCTGAAAAATGGTTTATAAAAGGTTTAGATACACACACAATACTTTGACCTTGAATGTCTCAGTTCCAGTTCCTTTCTGCTTAATGCCGTCCAATTCATCCATAATAAAAAAAAGTAATATTTTTGTCGTTGTTTTGGCAAAAGTGTTTTTTATTGTCAGCCACTGTATTGAATAACAAATAAGGCACTGGTTTAAAAAAACTTACATAGGTCTATAACGTACTCTTGACTGTTCAGAACAACTGAGTCTTCGGAACATTGTCTTAATCGTAATCATAGTCTATATTTGTAGTTCTTGTGTACAACAGTCTCTTTCGACTATCATACAACTTTGAGATTGGGAACATCTTAACCTTAATTTTTCGTAATTCTCTTTTATGTCACTGGGTCGTAAACAAAGGCCCAATATATGATGTGACCTCACTATTTTAATAGGTGAAAGAAAACAAGAAAAAAATCCTAAATCATGCCGTCCAATTGGAGATAGTAGAGTTGAACTTAATAATTGTGTAGAATTTGGCTAACCGTTCTCTCATAAGCGCAAAAAAAATTAACTCGTTTTTTTTATATCAGTAGATATAACAGAATCAGTGATTGTACAAATCATTCTGTAAGCTGTTAGATTAGTGTTCAGAAGCCTTTAGTTTGAGGATTTGGTGCAGATTAATTAGTGTTTACACCTTTTATGACTTCCTGCTATTTATAATGCTAACTACTGCCTTATACGTGTTCTACTTATTATTTGGCCTCACATCAGGAGATATTCAACATGGTGGTGTAATCTCATCACTACATGTTGCGCCGAACAAATGAAGCTACAATGTTCAAACAGGGAAACAAATCTTTGTCCTCCTGAATGTGCTATACCGTCTCGCTCAATACACATAGGCCTATTAGAAGAATTAGTGTACAGAAATAATATTATGTTATAATGATAATGTAGCGTAGCGTGTCATACAGAAAGAAACACTCTGGAATCTAAATTAAATTAAAGATATTTTAGTCAGCACTTAACTAATAGGTCTTTAGCTCAGACGAGGGGTGACATGATGTATGGAGCAACGCCGGAATGATGAGGATAGGGAAACGGAAGATCCCAGAGAAAACCCACTGACCAGCAGCATCGTCCGGCACAATTACCACATGGGAAAACCCTGGGATTGACTCCGCCGGGAAATGTAACCGGATCGCCTTGGTGGTAGGCCAGTTCTCTAACCACTATACTAACTGTGGCCTCCTTGAGTCTAAATAAATGGTAAGACACTAGGCGTATTTTAGCGGTTGAATTGGTAGCTTTACCTGTGAACATAGTATTTTAGCGCTTCTGTTTACAAGGGTGTTTGAAAACATGCAGCAACCAGGCTGAGGGTGTTTGCACGTTTCTGGCAACCGAGGCAGGAGGACGGTTACAGGGTTTGTTCACGGGATGTTTACCTTTACTTTTATTTCCTGTTTTGTTTCGAACAAATCTAAAATCAAAACAAACTGTATTTATGTGAAATATTACGAAGCTCAAGTTATTTTGAAATAAAATGATGCAATATTAATTTTTCGGTATATGCAGGTGCATAATTAAATTTATTTCTAAAATTTATTATGTTGTACCTATAAAAATAGCGAAAGCAGTCTATTTTCCAATCAACGTATTCGTGAAGAAGTATTTTCCTTTATACAGTCCAATTCTATTCCTGATAAGGCAATTGCAAATACACAATTTCATAACTCCATGGTGGTAGCCATTTATATTCACTGAATATTGCATCTTACCGATTTCTTGTAAATGCAAACAGTTTCGGCAAATGCCTGCTAACAGCTTGTGACCAATTCAAACGCTAAAATACGCCTACTGATCAAACTTTCTTTGAATAGTTTCACGTTTGTAACTGCTGCAGTCGATTGTTTTGGTCATTCAGTTGGAACAAGAACTTTCTTTCTCTTTTACTAGCAGTCCCCTTCCAAGATAACAGATAATGTCTATCGCAAATTTATCAGGATACTGCGACATAAATATGCACTAAAATGTATTTGTTGAGCCAGAACATTCCTCTGATTTATGAATTTAACACGCGGACGCTATAGAATCACACCGGCGATAGTGACCAAACTGTCTGGACAGTTGACTAACGATTCAAGAATTGGTTACCAACAATAAGAGAAATATCATGCACTATAAATTTTCCACATCCAACACTGCGTCCGTTTTGAAGCCTCGCGTAATGTCTGTTGCTTTCGTCACTACATGTTTAAGTTAAATTTAATTGTTGGGTATGGGTTTTGTCCTTGAACAACTCAAGTCCTTGGTAGAGGTACAAGGTGAAAGAACTGATTTAAAAAAAAAAAAAAATCTGAAAACTGAAATCGGGATGGCCTGACCAGGAATCGAACCTTCCAAATGTGAGGCGAATGTTTTACTGCTATTCCATCTCGCTAGCTTATTGTTATAGTGTAGTACTTCATAACTTTACCAGTTATTTAAATTTGCCACCTCTTGTTGTGTAGTCGACTACCTAAGTTTGTCAGTAACAGGTTATAGTGTTAGCAGTGTTAAGCACTTAAGTTGCATCAAATTATGTTATAGATAGTTGTATAGTATTGTTAACACGTTTCATTGTATACAGTTTGTCTACGAAGAACAACGACCATGTTTTGTACATTGTGTTTTTTATTTTAAGGGCGCGGTCTACCGCAAATTTCATCACAATTTTTTTCATTTTTTTTATTTGTACCAGATTTTTTTCTTATTTTATACACAAAGTGTGACTAAATTTGGTTCTTATGAAATTTTTTTTACCTCTTTATAGTTTTCGCGTAATGGCTTGTTAAAGTCATATTTTGCATGTTTCTGTTTTAACGACTACACTACAACCAACTGATATACCAAACTCAAAAAAAATCACAACAGTGGATAAAGACATTGCAGGCTACAATGGCATGCTCATAAAAGTAAAGAATAAATATGATTTGTACTGTAAATCATTATTGAATTATTTAAATTTTTATTTTCAGTTTCAGCATTTTTTTAAATTCAAATAATTTTCAATCTTCAATTTTATGAGCATGACATTGTAGCCAGGCATGTCTTTATCCACTGTGATTATTGTGAGTTCAGTTAAGGTTAATTCTACTACAGGTTAGAAAGATCAATGTTATAAGTTTGGCACAGGGAAAATTTCTGCCACTTGAGCGCTGGTATCGCTAATGCACCAAACTGACCAATCACAGAGCTTTCCTAAATTTTAAGTTACATTAAGTTGATAATTTTAAACGCGAAATTGGTTTCTTATCACTTTAAAATTAAAATAAATGACAAATATAATTTCCAAGTTTATTTAAATTTAATTTTACTGCGGTTTCGTATTTATCTGGTCTCTTAGCGATCGAAGCGAAACTAGTGGCAGAAATTTTCCCTGTGCCAAGCTCTCCCATAAGAAAACGTATTTTCTTTCTAACCTGTAGTAAAATTAATCTTAGTTTGGTATATCAGTTGGTTTTAGTGTAGTCGTTAAAACGGAAACATGCAAAATATGACTTTAACAAGCCATTACGCGAAAACTATGAGAGATAAAAAAAATTCATGGGAGCCAAATTTAGTCACATTTTGTGTCTATAATAATAAAAAAAATATCTGGTACAAATAAAAAATAAAATAATGATGACAAAAACTGCAGTAGACCGCGACCTTAATTTTGTGTAAAAATTAGGAAGAAAATATCATCTCTATAGAAATAAATAATCCAATGAAAATAAATTATTATTTAAGTATATACAGACAACGGTAGTTTTCGTGTACACATTCCCGTGCGTTTAGATCAAGTTGTGTTTATGGGGAAAATACATGCTTGCTTAACTAAGGCCGGTATTCCTAAACAAAAAGTTAGGGTCTACATAAGCACTGCCATCTCACGTGCAAGAAAAGCAACGACACAGACCTTGCTCGTTGAGCGTATTCCTAGACGTGTTCGCGCCGTGTCCCAAGATGGTGTCAGGTAAGTCACGGCTTATTATTCGCCGGCCCGCGCCAGACTAGAAACAAATGAAGGCGACGATGAGCGCTGACGATTTACCATGTCTATAACAAGAACACGTTAAACTTTGTACTTTTGAAATATATTATTTAGCATTTGAATTTATTTACAAAATAATTACAGTAACAAAGAGATAAAAATCACGGATTATAACAGTCACAATTAAAATATTCAATAACTATTTCTTGTTAAAAGTTAAAACAGTAGGTACAGTAGCCACGCGATCGCAGTGTTTCCGTTCATATTTGTATGCTGATTATGACCTGAAATGTTATATTAGCATATTATAAGGACACGTGGAATTATATTCAAAACATAATTCGCAATTACTCTTAAAATATAATATATGATTACGCCGCAAGTAAATACTAAAAACTAAGGTATTGTCACGGTAACAGTGGCACATAAATTAGGTCTCTCATCACCTCTATACACAACGCACTAAACCGACAAGTTTTTTTTTTCTTTTGTCACAGGCTATTACTTGATCATACTTCAAGCAATGGCTCTTATCAGTTCATTGAACACATATCTCTAGCAAAGTGAAATTCATGCTTCAGTCGAAACTTTGTTTGTATCCAGTAATTTCATTTTGAAACAGTCTCTAATAACCTGGGTGTCGACGATACGTAAACCTCACTTACCTTACCTTTTGTTTTTGAAAAATATGAAATAAAATTGTGTTTTTGAAAATTTTCGAAGGCTTCAGAATAACACTGATACAGCGCGCGAGCTGTTTTAAAATACGTCAACTGTCAACGTCTGAAATGTGCTTTTATTTTACAATATGTTGTTGGTAAATATATCGCAGATGTTTAGTTGTTTCTAAAAAAAATGTTTTTTTTTTGTGATGTAAAATGTTTACTAATTACGATTTTTCTTGCATGATTAGGGCAATGTGGACAAATTAGAATGCCTATATGAATAATGTTTACACTGCGTTATTGTTATTTTATATGCATCAAAATGAAAAGCGAAGATGCATTAGAAAATTTTAATTGAGTATAACGTGTTGTTATGAACGTTAAAAATTATCCCGGAAAATTAATTGTTTAAATGTGTCATTTTAATATCTAAAAAACACAAAATAAGAGAGATGCATCTGAACGTGACGACAAATTTTTATCGTTCTAGACACAATATTTCTTATTTTAATGTTAGCAAAAAAAGTAAACAAATTTCTCACAGAACGTAAAACATTGAAAAAAAATTATTTATATATTTTCTATGTTATTTACAGCAAAAACCAATTAGTTTGTACTCTTTACAAATAGTTGATTATAACATCATAATGGTCGAATATCATGTTATTTTAATGTGTAGAAACGATATTTTCCAAAATTAAAGTAATCGCACTACCACTAATAATATTCTGTGTAATATAAAAAAATATAAAAAAATCGGATCAGCCGAGATTCGAACCCGAATAATATGCTTACCGACCGAGCGCCTTGCCACCTTTTTTTTACTTTTTTTTATTATTACTATTTAGTACATGAGATTACAAACTAACAAGTGCACAATTCAAAACAGTGTAATACAGCAATCCAATACGAGTCCAATATAAACAGTTAAATATACAAACATGGCCGAGCAATAGGTGGATGACGAAATCAAGTGTAATGTGACATTATGTATGTTACGTTAGGACACTTCACTTTGTTGTACGTATATCACTGTATAGAAGGTTTATTTTATTTTATTGAAATCATTACTTGGTAAGGACAGCGCACGGCGTAGGTACATCCTACCACATTTATAGGCACACTGAATGAATAGTTAAAAAAAAAAAATTAATAAATAAAATAAATAAATAATAATAACACAGCACTTCGCTTGTCTGTAGTTGTAGTATAAGCGATTAGAAAAAGAACAAATACCTGCCGTACCAGTGACGCAAAGTGCCACGTCGTGCCATGTTCCACCTGCCCTCACGGAGTACGCTGACGAACGCGTCAAGTGGGATCGGCCGCACTGCAGTTGTGAGGAAGTAGATGGCGTGCAGTATAATCCAATGGGCCGCACGGCGACGTACCGATGGGAAGGTGTAGAAGTCGTTCTTCACTAACATCACCGTCGTTGATCAAGCGTCTGATATGGGTGACGCACCATCTCCAAACCGGGATAGCATAGGTGCAGGTAGTGATACAGTGTATTGCTGTGTCGATGGCTCCACATATCTGACATGTAGGATCGTCCGTGAGGTGAATTCTATGACGTCTCAGCTGCGTAGGAAGGAGGTTATTGTAGAGGCTAAAGGCTGCCGCTCTTAGATTTGTTGCAATATATGGGTCGCCGACAGCTCTCCAGGTTCGTGTCCATCGTATACGTGTATTTAGAAGCGTCACGGCAGGTGTAATGCTCATG
>PNEQ01022611.1:0-34276 GCA_003012365.1 Medauroidea extradentata
CACTATATTTACTGGTTTTCAAGTTTTGTATGAAGTAAAATTATGCAAATTTTGACTTTGAAGTGACATTACAGGAAAACTGGCTGAGCTAATTTTTTTTCGTTAGAGGTAAATGTACTCTTCAGTAATGTCTACAAAACTAACACTATTTTATACAAATATAAAATTATGAATGTTTCCCCACTTGAACGCCCTTAAGTCGCCTATTGGCTAATGCCGTTGCCACAGCCAAAAACACGACAGCTGCTGAAATTTCGTCGCAAACAGTGGCGACTCGTGGGTTGTTGCCAGGCAGGGCTGCAGTTGCCAAGAGCTGTACAGGGTTGTGCGCTGGTTGACTCTACAGCCACTGACACACTGATGTGCAGGTGCCCCTTACTACTGAGTGGTCACAACACATCTAGTAGCCGGCAAATATTTCATGCTCGTTGGTCTACGGCGCGTTCATTAAGAGTGTACAGTTCCGTCTATCTATGCAGCCCCACCTGGCAGCAATCCACAAGCCGCCACTGGCCACAAACTGCAAGCTATTGACTGCAACTTTTAGCTAACCATGGCTTATTGTACACAATACGTAGAAATAATCATTACATACAATGACCGTAATTTTTTCGTTAGTAGAAGACTGTTAGGTCTCTTCTTGTAGCTGCAACAACGCAGCCGGCCTTGATTTGTCAGATGGTGCTATAATCTATTGCAGCACAAAGGAATTAATATACACATATATACTCCTCACAGTTCCAGCCATACACTTTATTACCGCATAAACTAATTGATATATAACAATTTCACACCTGGTCGTATGTAGCTGTAGTTCGTGCGTTACAAACGAAATGCACTGTACAGTGACGTCACATGCGCATCAAAATGGCGACTCGCGTTTTTACTTAGATAAAAAGAATGCTCTTTTTAGTTAGGTTTTTATCGCGATATATAGACGTACTTTTACATAAAAATTAGATTAAAAAATAGCACATTTCCCTATTATTGAGGTCACAAAAAAAATTGATGAGGTCCATAACATAGGCCTATAATTCAGGGTGTCCACAATTGTGTCGTTTATTGAAGACAGTTACAAACGCAAACTAGAGAGATCAAAGTAAATTATTACACACATTGTTCCAACTATCCGTCAAATGTAACCCCGATTTACAGGGCCGGAATCATAATTACGTAAGCTGTGCCGTTCTTTATTTGATGTTTATTTATCGTTCGTAAAGGAATTCCACACTCTATTAAGGAAGTGTGAAAAAAATTTACGCATACTTTCAAAGCTTAACTGTGAGCGTGAGTGTTTGTGGTGACAATGTTTTTGATGAGAAGTACGTACGCAGTACACAAATCCAACATTTTTTTTATTTCGGCTTTTCATGTTTTTTTATCATTTCAGGCGAACAGATTACCTCTACACTGATACTCTATTATACTGGCACTATTTTGTGACCAGTACATGCAGAATTTTGCAGATTTTTGTAACAAATGCCATTGATTTTTTTAAATTAACTGTGACATTCTGCATAAAATGATGGGTGCCTAAAGCAATAACGGAGCATTACCTGAAATATATGCGTAGTTTCGTTACGCATAGAATACGTAACCTACTGGTTAATATTAAAAAGGAAAATAACTACCGTACAAAATTTAAACGGTTTTGGACTTGCACCTGGGTGGCATAGCAAATAGGCTGGGTAAATTATCTATGTCGCTTGATCTTGGGATTAAACCATTTAAAATACATTTATTTCTTGTATTGCTAATAATAACATTAGTGACTAACTTATACTTTGTATTTTATGCCATTTTTGACCTATATTATATTAATTGTTATTATACATTGTAGGTTTGGTATTATGTACGTGGGTCTTTCAGGACATTGCTTTTTAAACATTTCAAGCATTCTTTGCACCGCGTAATATGGCCGTACCATTGGTTTTAATCTGTTCTAGCTGCTTCTGACGAAAGATACTGTTTCCTTTACACTGCATCCTCTATCTGCTTCTTTGGAGTATTTTCCTGAACCTTCAATCCTGTTTTCTGTGTGCTTGTTCATTGGTCAGATTCGCATCTTCGTACGATGTTTCTTTACCACATTTAATAAATTTTATTTTCCCCCTGAATGACTCTTAGTTATGACCAGCTCTCTCTCTTCTATGTTTGATAAGTTTATAGAATATGAATACCAACTCCAGCTTGTTCACATACCACTTTTTAAAAAAAATGACAATTGTCAACATATCATCCAAACGTCTTGACCTAACTGCAGTGCCATCAACCGCCATTAAACGGCCAAGAAAAGAGAAAAACTAATTCTAAACCTGCACTGCTGCGTCGTAAAGACTGTCACACCCATATTATTTTTCGCTGTAAAGAGACATTATTATTACAGAAACAGGAAAATCGAGAGAATATTTCGTGTCGACGTATGTAGCAAAACAGTACAGTTTCGAGGTTCGCACGATTGACAGACTGTTGGTTTATCTGTTTATAACAAATAACACGTGTTTAGTCCGGATACACCAGAGGTAGCACTGACCAAGTCAAATGAAGACTCTCCAAAAACTAAAGATCATCATCGATAAACACGTTACATTGAAGCCTAGAAAATATTCAACTTTTCCCTCGATAAACCAGTATGTCTAATTATTAGAGATACTGGTAAATCGCGGGAAAAGTTGATTGTTTGCTAGTCTCCAACATGCTGCATATAACACTGAAGGTTTTGCACCTATATTGGCTACTGTTTGTATGATGCACTGTGTCCCTCTTCAACGGACCCAATTATAAGTGTACAGTTTTAACACAGAACGTGTGATTTGCCAGAAAACTGTTCACACGTGTCACGATTGAGATACTACAGTTTATTGGACACCCAAGAAATCGAAATCAGGGTAAATATCAAAACCGGGTACCGGCCAAAAGATTGATTTTAGACATATAGTTTATAATGAAAAATGTTTCTAGTGACGTTCTAGTAGTCCAACGTAAAATAATTTTTGTTAGGTTATTTAAGTTACTTTAGGTTAGTTGAAGTTGGATTAGGTTAGATTAGGTTAAGTTAGTTTAATTTAGGTTAGTAGTTCAGATTAGGTTAAGTTTAGGTTAGTTTAGGTTAGGTTAAGTTTAGGTTAGTTTAGGTTAGGTGCAGTTTAGGTTAAGTTTAGGTTGGGTTAAGTTTAGGTTGGGTTAAGTTTAGGTTGGGTTAAGTTTAGGTTGGGTTAAGTTTAGGTTAGTTTAGGCTAGGTTAAGTTTAGGTTAGGTTTGGTTAATTTTGGGTTAGGTAACCTAACTTAGCCTAGCCTAAACTAACCTAACTTAGCCTAGCCTAAACTAACCTAACTTAGCCTAGCCTACACTGAAAAAATACTTATTAGTCACTGCAAAATATTTTGTTAAAATGGACCTTAACAAATTTTTTGTAGTGACCACAAAAAAAATTGCTGTCCCCAATAAAGTTTTGCAGTGACTACAAAAAAATTTTGTAACCGCTACAAAAAAAATTGGAAAGGTCCATTTTAACAAAATATTTTGCAGTGACTAATAAGTATTTTTTTCAGTGCTAACCTAACTTAGCCTAGCCTAATCTAACCTAACTTAGCCTAACTTAAACTAACCTAATATAACTTAAACTAACCTAATTTAACCTAACTTCAACTAACCTAAACTAACTTAAACTAACCTAACCACCTAACATAAACTTACGTAAAAACCTAACCTAACAAAAAAAATTTACGTATGAATACTTAGAACGTCATTAGAAATATTTTTTATTAATAAACTATGTTTTTAAAATCAATAGTTTGGCCGGTACACGATGAGTAGTGATTATTGATATTTACCGAAATCAGGAACGGCCGGGATTCGAACACTGTACCACCTGAATACGAGGTCATAGTATTACCACCGCGCTACGTTATGTTCATGACCTGACAATCTTCGTGTCTTCCAAATTAGTGCTTAGGTAGTGGGAATTTCCAACCTACTCTCCCCCCTCCCCGAACCAACCACTTTCCGTACCAGGATCTTACTCAAGATAAAGTTGTTGCTCATACGAGATTAGGAATGGCGTTTATTAAGATGGCGTGGTACATAATTCAACGCTAAAAGCAATCAGCTATTACTGTAGGTTTCTTGAAGCCAATTTGTGAAAATTAAACAATAGCAATCCTAGATAATAGTCTTAACCAACGTTTTAAACAAAATTGTTTCCAGTGCAACGAACTTCTGAGGCACAATCTCTGACGCCGGAACCTCGTGCATTTAACTGCGGTGCAAGAGATCACGTGTAACGAATGAGTAATGTTGGATAAATATTTACTCATAAAGTTGGCAAATGCCATTATCTAGGATTGTCATTGAGTATTTAATCCATATTGGCATCGAAAGAAGCGTAGAAATCAATTGATGTTTTCAGCGTTTATTTATCTACCACGCACTCTTAAGGGCGCTGCCTACCACGTGCTTCAAATGCGTGTAGTGCGTGTTCGTAAATACTTTTTTTTACGAAACTGTACCACATAGGCCGGCTGTGCTAAAGTACTTATAACTTCGAACAAGAGCGGAATGTCATTGTGAAGACACAATGCTAATTAAAACACTGTTTAGAAGCCCTCTAACATAGCTACATTTGAACTATTCAGACTGCCGTACTTCAAAATGTAATAACAAGATGTATGCGAAACTCACACTTAGACGTGTACTGAGCATTGTTGCAAACTTCCTCCAATAAAATTATATGGCTACCGCTTAAAGTCCCTTTGTAAAATTGTACTGGCGTAAATCTTACAGAGCGCTCAACGCTTCGCTCGTTGTGACAATGCAGCATTTGATGCGCTCTTCAAGATCGCTCTTATAGCTTCTGAGGCATTAAGGGCGCTGCGTACCTCGAAGCATTGGTGGAGAAAGAATAGGGTTTCACATGTTAAATTATTTTCAATGGCACTCGGTCACCTTTTATGATATTGCTTCCGGACGAAAATAATTTTCTGCGCCGAGAAAAGGAGAGTTTTGCTACGTAAATAAATTTGCAGACAAGAAATTACAAACATCCATTTTCGCTTTTTTTTTTGTGTTAAAATGCTTTTTTTTTTTTGTCACAATTTCCAGGGTATTGAAGAAAAAAAACTGCATAAACGATCCACAGCAACGTACGCGGCACTGAGACGAACCAAAAATGTCAGTGGTGGCATATATGTAACGTCAACCGTTACTGAGCCAGGTGGAAAATCATTTAACCTGTAAAACCCTTTGCTTGCTCCCACCATGGCTTCGCGGTAGGC
This sequence comes from Medauroidea extradentata, assembly GCA_003012365.1. NCBI lineage: Eukaryota > Metazoa > Arthropoda > Insecta > Phasmatodea > Phasmatidae > Medauroidea > Medauroidea extradentata. Next base: position 5,277 of record PNEQ01022611.1, read on the forward strand.
AGGGCCCTTAACGCGCAGATAGTCAAGCCCTTAATATATTTTTCTTAATTTTAGTGTATACTAGACCAGCCATGATTTTTTGTGTGATACAGAATTCTGTAACTAACTAGCCAATCCCTCATTATTAGAGACTGGAAAAATTCACGGATTCAATTACCTGTAGGCTAGCCTCCAACAATATATGTGCACTCACGCAAACAGCAGCTCTTCATTAGTTGCTCGCTGACACTGTGATTTGGGCCAGCATTTTTATTATTGGCTCAACGACTTTCACGAGGTGTTAATTAAGTCAAGGACCAATTGTGTAAGTGACAGGAACGCACAGTTGGTGGAATTTTAGCTTGTGCCTAAAAGGGGGGGGGGATTTTTCAGGTCCCTACTCATCATGATCTTGTAGATCACAACAGCACTAATAAATATACAAATTTGACATGTGACTGTTAAGATAGTCAATATGCTCTACGTCCCTCGGTTTAAGTGATCAATATAAAAGGTACGTTTTGAGCAAATTTAACTAAATCCAACATGTTAAGAAGACTACCATCTTAACCAGGTCAACGCTCACTAGCCTGTAAACAGCGAACCTCTCTCCCGGGGAACGTACGCTCGTCGCGACGCTGAACAAACTCAGCGCGCATCACACATGCATACCAACAGTGACGAGTCTCGTGATTCGCCGCTCCAGATACGCCCTCGAGGGAGAAGAGCAAGCACAGGAACTGTGAACGCAAACAAGAGGAAGATGCGACGACGCCACTCAAGACAAAGTCCACACGATCTTCGCGCGGTGACGCGTCGACTCCACGTGAGGCGGTCACAAGGTTAGCGTTGCTACGCCAACATTTCAGACTGAGGCCATTCAAGAAGTAACCCGAGTAGTTTACTCAAGCGTTCTGTAAGTCACGAACCTAGCGAGGTGGCGCAACGTTGCCTGGCATTCGGGAGGAACCGGGTTCGATTCCCGACTCCGGCCATCCTGGTTTTGGTTTTTCATGGTGCCCCGAATCGCATCAGGTATATGATGAAATAATTCCTAAACTTCGGCCATGGCTTACTCCTTTCCAAGTTACTGACATTTAAATTTCCGCATAATCGTTTTAATGAACTCGCTGTCGACGAAACATAAGCCTATTAAAAAAAAAAAAAAAAAAGCCACGCGTTCCCGATTTCCTTACAGGCATTTCGACGCAACCTGGTATCGAACGTACCTGTTCAAGTAACAGAGAGAACCTACCTCCCAGCACTGCTACATACGGCTGGTCGGAGAAATACAATACACCGTGGGGATATAAACGCAAATGTTACAAAAATAACACTGAAAATATTACATTTACAGGGCCGGCGCGACCATACACGCGAACTAGGCGACTCGACCACCTATGACGCCAAGAAGTTGGAGGTGACGCTATGTTAAACCAAAATATAAAATATTATATTTAAAAATATATATTGAATTTTTTAAATTTTATTTTAAATTGCAGCATTTTTATTTAAACACAAAAAGGTTTTATTCTTTGTTTTTATGTACAAGAAATTGTAGCCTGCTACGTCTTTATCTATTGTGATTTTTTTTTTTTTAGTTTGGTATATCGGTTGGTTTTAGTGTAGTCCTTAAAACGGAAACATGCAAAATATGACTTTAACAAGCCATTACGCGAAAACTATGAGAGAGCAAAAAATTTCATAAGATCAAAGCTTAGTAATATTTTGTGTCTAAAATAAAAAAAAATAAATCTGGTACAGTTAAAAAAGTATAAACATTGAGATGAAAGTATACCGAACCCTTAAAGAGCCCTAGTCACTTATTTCCCAATTAAAAAATGGCAAGATCTAATTGAAATTATTTCAAAAGGGACGTAGCTAATTATGCCTTACTTTACATTTCGTTTCATACGTTGTATTTGAAAAATTAATGTGTAACTCTGAAATAATTAAGATAATTTAAATTTTAAGAAAAAATTCTATCTCACCAAAGATTAAACTCTAAATAACTCCCAGTACCGAATTTGTCCTATAATTCGCACCTTATAGTTCAGTTCAATGTTTGTGTAAGGAAACATTGCCGGTTATTTGATATATCCTTAATTTATTAAACGGAAATTAATATTGTTAACAAAAGAGGTGACGCAGCTAAGTTTTTAATATAGAACACGATTTAACAGTGCAGGAAGTAGCGTTTATTATGCCAGAAGGAAAACTGTGATGACTATCACGATCTTCTTCCGGTAGGTCTCACTACGGGTATCGAGGTGTGTGAACAGCTACCTGTTAACATGGAGGCCATTTAGTGCTTAGTCTTCTGTCCGTAGCAAGCCATAAATAAACTCATTGAAAGCAATAGCGAAGCCAGTGGATTAGGGTATATCGTGCTACATCTTCGCGGTACTGTTTCATACTTCAATAAACATTTCAAATCAGTTTTTACCTATTAAATAAACATAACTACAATAATTCGAAACAAACAAAATCAATTATGATTATGTGTCTGTGCGTGTATGTCTGCAGAGATATGTACGTAGTACTTTGCAACAAAAATATTTCTCCTATCGCTTCCTTCACACGAAATTCTAGCTACGCCTCTGATTGAAAGTATAAAATTTTTCTCCGTGCGACTTAAAACCTTTACTGGCGACTTCTTCGCTGAAGGATAAAAAATAGAGGCAAGTTGTTCGACAAAAAGCAGTAGAAAAAGGGAGCAAAGTTATTTATTGTTAGAACAGGGATCACACTGGTCATTCGTCACAGTTATCTTCTGCGGGATAAAAAACAGGCTGTGTTAAAAAAAAAAATCTAGTTTATTGTGTTTCGGTTTTGTTCATCAGAAATGTTATCAATACTAGCTTGTGCAAATACACAGAAGTTTTTTCCTGCCAGCATTAAGCGTAAATAACTAAAATATTTGAGAACTATTTTAAGGAAATCCTATGGTAAAAAAACAATAATTATAAATGGTACGTCAAGAATTTCCGGAATGTTCGGAAATTCTAAATTGAAACGTTTAGGGGTTTGTGGCATGGTAGTTATTTTTAAAAAATATGATTTTTGTTTACAGGTTTAAACGTAATATGCTACAGCTGAAAAACAAAACTCTCGGAACGTAGTTGTGTTAACAAAAAAACTATGCAAATATTGACGGATCACAGTAATAATTTCTTATCTATATAATAAACTTACATGTTCTCGTGAGAGCCTATCTTAGAAGCATCGGAATTTCCCCAGCATTGCAGCTGTAACATCTGTGAAAGAGGATGCTGCTGATATATTATTGAGGCGAGTCTGATGTAGGTGATTTGGTATTAAATGAACACTTTGAAACACTGGTTACTTTTATTCCTTTGAGACTGTAAACTGTTCCCTGCCACGTTTTAATACAAACAAGCCACTCTTAATAACGCAAAAGTGTATAGATTGTACTGTACTCAACAGTTTACTTCTAAGGACAATATAATTAGTTTTTTTTTATTTATTGTTTTCCAAAAGTGCGCACTTTATCGCAGTCCACATTTACGTAAAAGTTACTGTAAGTGTGATTTGTAAAGACGACGACTTCGTGTCTTTCGCACTATACAGTATGTTGCAAAATGCCATGTCAATATTGCCGGGAAACAATCATCACGTGTAGAGGAACAAAAAATGTTATGTGGACAGGTCCGAAAACGCACAGTTTCTGCGCTACAGTTCGCAATACATGACGTATGGTTGATAACGCGCGGGCAGGATCATGTTGCTGTGGAGCGCCATCGCAGCTGTTGGCAGGGCCATACCAGATGAGTCGTACGAACCATTTAATTTGACTCAAGACATATCCTGCTCTGGCATCGAGGTGGATCAAGCTTCGCGTATGCATCACTGCAAGAAGTTCGCAATTTTCATCACTATGTTATTATTTTTATATTTGTACCGGTAATTTTTTTTTCTTGTCAGAATATGTACTTACGTGCATGATAAGAGTTCCTGCGCATATATCTGTCCGTGCACGACAGAACCTAGATGCAATGTTCGGTGAGTTTTAGATGCGTAGAGGTGGCCCTATTCCTTGGTCGCCCAGGAGCCCTGATTTGAATCAACAAGACTTTAATTTGTGGAGGCATTTTAAGGCACTTGTGTATGCAACCCCTGCAGACGACGAGGAAACTCCTCGTAATCGTATTGTGGCGGGGTGCGACGTAATCTTAAATTCCCCAGGGATTCATCAACGTATCCGGCCGTGGGTCGAGTCATGTGTCCATGCTAATGGATGGCATTTTGAGCATTTCCTTTAAAGCCATAAGTGCCGACGATATCGTTTCAAAAATTCCTAACAATTGTCACAGTTGTTCCTCGAGGTGTATAAAACCCGGCTCTTAAGTGAGTGTAAGGGAAAGTACGCGACGTGGGGAGCTTGGCGCCGGTGAACAGTGTTGGTGTATAGGAGTCGGCTCCTCACCAATTAACGGCGTCCCTCATGACTGTGGAAAACTCCGATGGATGCTGGGTGTAGGCGATGCGAGTCGTCAACTGTGCCCTGTCCAGCCTTTCCTCCACCCCTGCCCCCAACACAACCTGCACTGGGGTGTAATGTGAATATATAGCCCCTCGCACCCAAGTCCATCTCCACCTCCTCGTGGTCAGGGCTGGCAACATATGTGCTTGCACTACAGTTAACGGACTGAGGACGAAGACCGGGCAAGTGGTGGCTTCCTTCTACACAAGGGGTAAATCCACGGTGGGGTTCTCTTAGGCCAGTTTCCAGAAGCTGGTACGGAAACACCAGCCTGCTGTGTAACCTACGAACAGATTGCATATCCTCACCGAGGCACGCAGTAGTGTCCTATGCTGCGGTTCTCGAGCAATGTTGATCTGGAGAAGGGTTTCCGGTGCCCTGGAAGGTGGACACCTGTTCGAGTGAAAACGCGGATGCATGGTATTTCGCAGGTACTCAGGGGATCGGTGTGAAGCCCCAGCCTAGTGCTGATCCGATCACGGGTTGGACTCTGAGTGATAGTGGTTTAACAGACTCCTACTTGGGAGTTCACTTGCAGGGTTAGTCCTTGATGGATCATGATCTGGTCTGCCTTATTGGACTTGTCCACAAAACTGTTTTTGTAGAGGTGGAGAGCCTCGACCTCAGCAAGGTGGATCCCCACAGCTAACCTATGGGTAGGCCTACTCTGTTACTAGGTGAGTGGACTTTTACTACCTGCCACCGCGATTGAAAGGAGCGTTATCTCCCTCTGTCAGTAGTATTCAGCTACCCTGTCGAAGTAATAGTTGGCTGCACGGCTGTGGTGAGTCCTGGCCGTACGGGACTGAGCGGGGAACGTGGCATCTTTCCCGGCATAGAGATCTGTAAGTTGTCTCCTGTTATACCATTAGGTTCAGGCACATGGGAGTGTTATCCGTCACACCAGCGGGAGTGAGGCCGAACACGTGTCTGTGTGTTAGTGGCGTAGTGTGTGGCATAGTAACATGTTTCGGACTGCTGTAGTGATGCCCCACAGCAACATGATCCTGCCCGCGCCCTGTCAACAATACGTCATGTATTGTCAACTGTAGCACAGGAACGGTACGTTTTTTAACCAAGTGGTCGGGATTTTTACCGTGATAGACAACGAAATTTTAATTTTTTAGTCTTAACTGTTCTGCAACTTTGTATTTTATCTTTGCATTCAGCGAAATACCCAAAGATGTACATTGTTGACTATTTCATAGAAAATTCCAGTATTACTTTTACGTTTGTAGAACGTCCGTTAGTTGTAGTCCTTCAGAAATTATACTCAAAAACTTTATATGTTATTGTGTACATCTGGTTAACTAATTTTTAACTACGACATGTGGGTAATTACATCACTTGTGTTAATATAAACTGTTTAATTAGACTAATTAAAATTTCACTGATTATATTATATTGAATAAGATTATATGTTTGACAGATGTCTTTAAGTTTTTCATTTAAATACATTCAAACATTTTTGCGACTCTTTGAGTCAACAAGAATGGGCCAGTATTTTGAAGGTAATGCAAAAAAAATGTAATACTTTACTTTATTTTCTGCTGGAAAGTTTTAATTTCGCGCAAGCGAAGGGTTAAACTACACACAGTCCTTTGTACCACTTTAAACGATTACACAGCCAGTCCACACAACTCCATGCAGTTTCACGCTTCATTCTGTTGTGTATGGGTGTGTGTGTTTTGTGGGGCGGGGGGGAGGACTTGAGAAACTTTCCCCCGCGTAACCGGCAGAGACAAAAGTCGAGGGCAGAAGTCGATTTCGGACGTGGTACCACAGGAGAAAAAAAACAAAGCAACATAATTCTCTGCCGAGGGTAACAATGGCCTACCCACCCACAAAAGTCGACAGTTCTATGGAGGGCAATCAGCGAAGTCCCAACTCCGATTCGCAAAATGTGTTCAGCTATGCCGCGCGGGACGAAAAAAAAACTTCCCCTCTACTGCTTTGGTATTCTTTCTGGCCGAACGAGACCAGAGGAACAGAGGAACGGAGGAAGTTAGAACAGTAAGGGTAGACAAGGAAGCGTAGAGAAAAGAACTAGAGAGAGTTGGAATGCAAATAACAAGAGAACCCGACTCCCCTCTTTCCTTCACTTTGAGGGGCCAATTTAACCATTCAACCAGCACACGAACTGACCGGACGAGGAAGAGAGGGCAACACACACGCTATTGTTATTTCCCTTCCGAGCGACGAGAAATATCATCCCCCTTTTTATGTTTCGCCCCCTTGAATTCCTGCAATTCCTTCTCAGGCTTCAAGCATCAACGCGGGTGCGAGACGTATATAGACAGATGAGAGCTCTCTTCACACTCGTCGTCCACAAAGAGCGCGCGTCACGATAACAAGTTTCGGAAATCATTTAGTCGCGCCGCTGTTCGCCAACTCTGAAGGGACGTCGTGTTGTCTGGAATTTCGTCGAGTTGATGAATGCCTCGCTGTGAGTGAAACTTCTCGAGCGAGCCTTTCATGATTTTGCGTATGTTTGTGTCCGTGTATTCAGACAAAATGGACATGAGCAGTACAGCAAACTTTAACAGAATGAAGTAGAAAATGTGCAGGTCACGTTCTGGATAGAGAAACATTATTAAGACCGTGTGGTACATGAACAATACTAAGTGCATCGATTGATAACTATGATAACTGTAGGTTTCTCGGAGCCAAAATGCAGACATCAAAGAAGAGCACTTTTATAAAACAATTCTGGCCAACTTTCAAAAAAAAATTATTCTTTGTGATATACTTCTGAGGCACAAAAACCGACGCCGACGTTTCGTAAATTTTACTGTGGCGCAAGAGAACAAGTTCAACGAACGTATCATTTTGGCGAAATGTTATAATATTAATTTGGCCGGAACTGTTCTCTAAAATTATTTTTTTTTCGACTTATCAAGTGTATTTTGGGCAATGTTACTACTGACTCTTCTCCCCTCCTCTTTTTCACTACAGAAAATTAGACTACATTACACGTGATTATATATGCATACGTAAAACTGACTAAAAAATTCATTTAACTTTTTACAGTGTTTGGTGCATGATGACCGTACACTATTTTCATACCAGGAAACATTGCCGTTTGCAACAGTAACCTGTAAAAAAATAGTTTTACAATAATTTCCGATCTCATCTATTTTCATTTCGGAATCCTGATAGTAAAATCATGCGGAGAACACACGAGCTTGAATTATTACAAAGCAGCAAAACCAGCTTGTACAATGTTGCCAGTATGTTGCATCGTGACAGGTGGCGTAGGTGTAACAGTTAAGTAGGTTTACTAGCGTCTTCTATATCAGGCTCTTCTCCAGTTTCACTGTAGAAGAGGTCGAGTAATTCTAACATCCATACCTCTCACATCTTAGATATACCACAATTACAAAAAACATTTGACTACAGTTACCTGTCAGCGTTTTTCATTTTCAAATAACCACGGGATTGGTTAGTGATTGTAATAAAATGTGATATGTGTGCTAGTACACATATTATAAAAAGCGTAGTTACGTATGTCTGTAAGTATGTCAATATGTTATAATTTCAAGTACAACCATCAACTGACAATATTTTAACCAACAATGTATGAGGGGGTAATTTTATTATGAACCGTACTTGTTCTACTATACACTCAAAAAAATGGTGTAAAATTTACAAGGATATTCTTTGTATTTTTACAAGTCCTTGTAAAAGTACAAATATATTCTTTGTAAAATCATTAGTTTATGAAGTTACAAAGGTGAACTTTGTAATACTACAAAGGAATTCTTTGTACCTATACCGACAGTTCTCGCACTGTAAATTATTTTGTAAAGTATGACAAGGCACTTCGTAGTTGTACAAACTTTTGTAAATGTTTAAAATTTTCCTTGTAAAATTATTAGTTTATAGCGTTAAAAGGATTTTATTTTGAAAAAAAACTTAGAAAAAAATGTGTAGCCTACAAAAATCGTAAGTTCGCCGGAAATTATTTATACAAAGACTACAACCTCTAGAAAGTATTTTGTTGGAATAAAATGAATATTTATATTAATTGCGTGCTTTAAAAAAGAATTATTATTGAACTTTACATTGATTGTATACAAATAAATAAAGACTAACCGAAACGTAAGTCACAGTGGTTAGGGGTAAGATGCGTAGATTATAAACATTAGGAGAGTGGTTCGAAGCTTAGCAACTACCAAGATTTTTTTTTGATTTTTTCTAAATACTCTCATGTGTACGTCCTTTATTCAAAAGTTATTTGGTAATTAAGTTCAGTGTTATTTATGAAGTACAATTATATTTAATTTTTTTCTTATTGAAAGTACAGCTACAAGGCTAGTCCTTGTAATTTTGCAAACATATACTTTGTATTTTATTACAAGGACAAACATTGCAGTTTTACAAGGAATTTCTTTGGCAACGGGGTTTCTAAGTCTTTTCTTTGTAAAAGAACAACATTTATTTTACAGTGTACGATAATGTCATGTCTTCATAGCCGCTTGCACACTGCTGTAACAGTACATATTTATTAAAATAAGAAAACGGCGTAAACAAGGAATCTGCGGGACAACCTGAGGCTATTGTGTATGAGTCAAGCTCTGGCAGTGAAAGTAACATACACGCCGTTATTGTTTAAAGGGCGTTGTTCAAGGTTCTGAGAAAAATGTGTAGTAAAACAAGAAATAACCTACATAGCTAGTGGTTACCTCGCCAGCACACTTGCTGCTACAACAAAGGACAGTTCTCAGAAAGTCACAACACAGCAGGGGTGGAGAATATGTCTCCTTGACTCCTCACCCTTCTGGCTACACCACGCTACAGTCCGTCAATACCATTAGAAATTGTTAAGGGCGCGGTCTACCGCAATTTTCATCATTATCATTTTACTTTGTATTTCTACCAGATATTTTTTTTTTATTTTAGACACAAAATGAGACCAAATTTGGCTATTATGAATTTTTTTTTATCTTTCATAGTTTTCGCGTAATGGCTTAATAAAGTCATATTTTGCATGTTTCCGTTTTAACGACTACACTAAAACCAACTGATGTACCAAACTAAAAAAAAAATCACAGTGGATAAATACATTGCAGGCTACAATGACATGCTCATAAAATTAAAGAATAAAAGTTACTTGTATTTAAAAAAAAATGTATTGAATTTTTTGAAGTTTTATTTTCAGTTTCAGCATTTTTTTAATCTTAATATCAGAAAAATATGAACATGGATTATTATGGTTCTGACCAGTTATTCATTGTGAATTTTTCATTTTTGGAAAGTGAGTTGGTTGTAGTGTCGTCCTTAAAAACAGTAACATACAAATTTTGGCTTTAACGAGCCATTACACGAAAACCATCGGAGATAAAAACAAATCTATGAGAACAAAATTTAGCCACATGTTGTGTCTAGAACAAAAAAAAAAAAAAAAAAAAAAAATCTGTTACACACATAAAAATGAAAACATGGATATGAAAATTGTGGTAGACCGCGCCATCAAGGTGTCCATCTGGTTGAACATAGTACGCGTCCGAAGCGCGGAAGAAAGGCGGCGATTAAGTGCGACCCAGACACGGGCAGCATGCCTTATCCTAGCCTCTAGGCGCAAGTCCCTGAACTTGCGTGCAAGTCCTCGTTGGCACACTATAGGCCGTTCACGATAAAGTCTTCTTTCAGCTGTCTTGCAGCCATATTTACTATTTTTAATACGAAAACTTCCGCGTAACACAATAAACCGGTATAAATGTTCTTACTGTAACTTTCAAAAGTTAACATATGTGTTCCCAGTGAAACGTATTTTTAATTAATTACAAAATTCTACTGAGTTCTCAGTTTGTAGAGAACAGCCAGTAAAAGAATAATTTTGTAGGTAGTCTTCCCTGCTAAATTATTTCGTTGTGACCAAAAAACAATTTCGTGGTGACCACAATATTTTTGGGGGCAGCTAAATATTTTTGTGATAGCCACAAAATAAATTTTGCAGTGTGAACGCCCACAAAATATTTTGTAGCTGCCACGAAACATTTTTATCCGTGCAGCTCGCCTCTACCGTATCAACATTTTCACAATCGAAAAGGACAGCCAAAACATCTATTTTTGCGAAATTCGGTCGGCATCGAAAATATAAATTAGTAAATTTAAAAAAAAAATTAACGGAACAAATCGCAAAAGGAACAAAGGGACATTGTGTGTTGTACAGAAGTTTTCTTTGTAGCAAATAAATATAAATATTTTTTTCCTAGGATATTACAAATTAACTTTCCCAAACAAACTGCTTAGTAGTTTTAATGGCAATGCGTTTATTTAATATTAATATATACAGCGCCTTTAATAAAAATCTTCGTTTTGACATACCTAATATTACCGACTGAAAAATTCTCTTCAGTTGCGAAATATGGAAAGCGTTAAAACCCTTCGATGCAAAGCAGTTGCTGTTGTTCTAGGTTACAAATTCCGATACCAAATTTCCACGAACAACACATGTATCGCGAGAAGTGCGTTTTTTTTTAAATGTCCCGTACATGTAGCTTCATGGAACGTGCTGCCATTACAGTACATGCATTAAAGATGAAGCCGCTTCCGAAAAAAAAAATTCTGCCGCTGCCCTCTTTAGATACAGACACCGATACCCGACATAGGGACCACAATAAATCAATTACACGGAAACGTAGGCACTTGAGATAACGCTGCTGGAAATTCGGTGCCTCGTGTTTGAGTTAAGTGAATTATTAAACGCAAAACACCCTCTCGTTAAATGCGCCGTGGAATGCTCTCAAGAGCAGCTTTTACAAAATGAGCTTAAATAGCACCACTCTAGAGGCAGAACTTGAGTTGTAATAAATGCTCAATTAATGAACTAAATAAGCAGAATTCAAGCCGTACACTTCACGTAATAACATACATGAGGAAATTTGTTAAAAGCTCCTTATAGCTGCTTGGTAACAAAATATAATCATTTTATATTTCCATCGTATATAGAGTTCATTTTGTGTACATGACTAATGAATATAATTTCGTTAAGTTAAATTATTATTAATTTATATATTATACACGTACTACCATACGCGGTGACAACATTGGGACACTTATGCTCTATTTATATTTTCCATGTTTGTCAACTGTGTATACATATAAATTACATTTTATGTGGATATTTATTATTTTGAATCTATCGTGATAGATAATATATTTATTCAAGACTAACATATATGCGCAAAATATTTTTTTTTTTTGAGATGGCCAGAAGACACCCCACGTGTCTAAAGTCACGCCCGCTTACGGTTTATAAAAATAAATTCAGAAACGAGTGATGGTTAACATAGTATTAAGATGAAATTAATTTCTGGTTTTGAAAAATAAAATCGTGAAAAACAGACTTTATTTTATACTTTACAAAAATATTTGTAAAACCACAAGCGTATTTCAATCAGTAACATTAATGTTTTTTATTAAGCTACAAATTATCTCACCACTTTGGGACATTTACTTTTTAATTAGGGTAAAATCCAAGGAAAAAATGTAAACATTTGACTTTAAAGTGACATTGCGAAAACTATTATAACCAATATTTTTTATTAGGAGGATTGGGAGAAAACGTTATAAGAAGAAAAATTAACAAGTAAAACATATTCGTTGAAAATATAAAATAATAAATTTTATTCTGCCAAGCTGCTCGCACCACACATTATGAAGATAATTTCTTTATAATTTTTTTGGTTGAAGAGTTAAGCAAGACTTATTTTAAAATATGATGATATACTGTAACTCTTCTATCCACTCGTGACACAAAAATGAATATTTGTGATGCAGCCGCTTAATATGTTTGTTCACGTGCTGCAGACTGTAAATTAAAACACTATAGTTGGTAATATCTAGCGTCATACACTAGCGTGACCGCAGAGTAGGTGTGGTAAAACCACTCGCATCAGTCGCACTCGTGTTCCTGAACCCTGTGTGTCTACCTGATGCCGGGAACAGATTCCAGTTCCCGAAACGTCGTAACACTGTCTCTTCATTGTTTCGTTTGTCTTGTCTGTTTATGTCTGATACCTGTTGCGTTTTGTCTCGTCTACTTGTTGTGTACTTTTGTTATTTTTCTGTTCGTGTCTGATATCTACTGTGTTTGTTGTTTCGTCTCATCGTTGTGTCGCATGTTATTTGGTTTTTTATTTTATTTGCTATTAATTTCATTTATTATCTGTTTGTTCCTTGTTTTTATTTGACCCGATTCCATCTTGGAATTTCATGTTGTGTATGTAGCTTGCTGACTAAGCATACTCTGCTTATTTTATGGTTTTCTTTTATTTGTTTAGTTTTCTTTGACAGTCGTTCAATTTTGCAATGGAGTACGTCCAAGATACTGAATCCAGTCAAGACCACTCGCATTTTACCACGGCTATCCGGGTTCCATTCCTAGTGGAGTCTGCTGATTCCCGCACGTGGGAAACACTGCGAACGTCGTCATTGCCTGGAATTCTCTCTCGGTATACTCCGGTTATATAGGCTGTTAACGATAAAGTGAGCACTGCATAGTTTTCTTTCAGCAGTTTTGTACTCATCTTTACAATTTTTAATATGAAAACTTCCACGTCACTAAAAGCCAGTGTAAACATGTCAGCACTCCCAAACGTTAACACCTATTGGCCCAATGAAACAAATGTTTAATTAATTACAAGTTCTGCTGAGTGCTTAGTTTATAGTGAACAGCCTATACCAAGCCTCGAGATAAAATACTGCCCGTAAAATGTATACGTAGTCATACAGAGTGACCACACGTGTTTACTAAGAGTTACATAAAAGACACTGTCAACTTGCGACGCATTGATAGAAAACGCGATTTTACAACGAGTGAAAAAAAAGTCTCAAATGATTTTTAAATGAACAAGAAAATGCTCAAAGGTATGTATGTATGTATGTATGTATGTATGTATGCATGCATGTGTATTATATACAGGCTGTTTCAAAATTCCATGTCAATATATTCTAGGGAAACGATCCTCACGTGAACAAAAAGTGTTATATGAACGTAGGTCCAAAAACGCACCGTTTCTGTGCTACAGTTGGCATACATGACATATGGTTGATAGCGCGCTGGCAGGATCATGTTGCTGTGTCACAGTTGTTCCTACTGTCTGTGTGTTAGTGGCGTAGTGTGTGGCATAGTAACATGTTTTGTACTGCTGTAATGATGCCCCACAGCAACATGATCCTACCCGCGTGCTTACCACCATACGTCATGTATGCCAACTGTAGTGCAGAAACGGTGCGTTTTTGGACCTATGTTCATATAACACTTTTTGTTCCTCTACACGTGAGGATTGTTCCCCTAGAATTGCACCGTTTGGGTGCCTACAGCGCTCTCGTCGGCGGTGCACAGTGGACCACGTGACTATTTTAAGGCTCGGAAGGCTGTTGTTTTGTATTGCTATATTTCTTTCTCTTACTCTAAGCTTCCCCCTCTCCTCTTTCCTGCGCAGGCGCGTTAGCTAGACTCTGGCCAGGTTGAACTAAGGTTCTTGCGTGGACCGTCAGCTCACTCTTTTCTTTTTCTCTTCAGGACGTGGGCACTGAGAATGTAAGTACTTCCGAGCTCCTAGTGTAGTGTGATAGGGTAGGTTGGGGACTTGTCCGCCAATGGCGAGCAAGGCGGCTGCCGTCATGTGCTGTGTTTAAATTAGTTTATTTATTGCTTTAATGTCTTTTCTAAATTCCTTTTTTCGGTCGCCGTCTGATAAAAATTATGTCTTGGTATTAAAATGTTTTTTGTAGGTTTTGCTTTTGCTTTTTGCTATGTGATTTTTCTACCTGGAATTTATTTAGCTGTTGTATTTAACTGTTGCTTGATTGCCCGATGGCTTTTTGCGCACACGTATGTTGCTTTATTAACTTCTGGCTTTGCTTCTCCCGATTTTGACATTTTGGAGCCCGCGGAAGTAACTACCTTTTGTAATGACTTGCCCAGATTTTTTTTAGTTTGTATACTTTGTATTTTTGTGATCTTTGTAAAACTATTTAATATAATTTGTAACTTTTTCAAACATTAATTTTCAGTCTCACAGACGTTAGTAATGTCCACTGTGTGGACACATATTTAAATTGCCAATTTTGTAATTTCTGATTAGTAAAACCTGTTTGATTCAATGTTTGTTTCAATTTGTAATATTTTTTATAATTCGCAACACGCGGTATGATACAGAATATTGACATGGAATTTAGCAACACCCTGTATATACACAGCATACTATTCTTGTGTTGTTAGTTTTTATTGCTCTCGAACAGCTTTCAAGGCCATCGCAGAGGTACAAGGCAGAAAGGGTCAGGGAATCGGCCAGAGCCTATATTTAGGAATCTCATACCCAACATTTGCCTGAAGTGACTACGGAAAACTCTGGAAACAGGAATTCAGAATAGCCGGGGCCAAGATTCGAATCCTGGTTTCTGCGAATGCTGTCAGTGATTGTATTTGCTAACTCTAACGGACACCGAAGAGTTACCGAGCAGCGCCTCTCTTCTGACAAACAATTCAAGACAAAGTACCACTTATCAAATGTTAGAACATTTTGGTAAGACATTTTGTTTTGGGGTAATCTGTTTCGTTACTTATCTCATCTGCTATGTTTTAAATTAACAAGTGACCGAAAGTTACGATTTGGCTAAAAGGATAAAAATTACCGAGACTCCAACGTGATACCTTGACATTGTAAAGCCTACATAAAATGTGTTATTCATTGAACTTACAAAATTGTTTTGGGTTATACTAAAAATGTCTCCTACCAAGATATATGCCATTCACGATAAAGTGAGCACTTGGCCATCCTTCCTTGCATATATTTTCAGCTAATTATTATATTTCCGCTGCATATATATATATATATATATATATATATATATATATATATATATATATATATATATACAGTGTTTATAAATGAACACATGGTCATGTCTGCGAACATGCACGAATTGGTTGAAAATAAATCTATATAAGTGTGCCCAAGGGCTCACTATACTGTGTATGGCCAATACAAGCTGTAAAAGAAAGTGTACACTTGTAATATTTTGAACGTAGATTTTGGACTTCCACTTGGGGATAATTTGCGTAGTTACTACGTCTCCTGCACAAATATTAAGATAAGAAATGAAAACATTGTCGGTAGAAGAAAACGTCCCGGTTGGTGTCATGTTACATTGTTAAGGCAATTCTCCTTCAGTATCTTTCTTTGTCTACAATACAGTTATTTATTACTGTCTGTTTCGTTTTTTGTTAATGCATAAAATTTAATACTTCTACAAGTTATGTTACGGGAAATAAATAAAATAATCGTCTCTCCCACACTATCTAGCACATACGTCTTTGTATGCCAGCTAAGAATAAACTTGGTGGTTATTAATAAGACACAAGTAAGCTACACATTAACGTACACAAGATGATTTTCTCTGCTTGTTCAAGAAATATTACCATCTTGAATAGTAAGCATAACATTTCCACTACTGCGTCAAACTATTAATTTATGGTGTCTCGTGTCAGGTATTTCTCTGCCTTCGTTTAACAAGAAACGTAAGCAGATCACCCGTGTACCAATTATAAAATAACTTGGTTGAATACAGGTTATCATTAATTAACTCATGTTGCAGCTTAACTGAACGGCATGCTAATTCACGTCTTAACTATCGAACCTACGAATGGAACTACATATATATATATATATATATATATATATATATATATATATATATATATATATATATATATATATATATATACACATACATACACAGACACCTTATATGTATGTTTGTATTGTAAGTAAATAAAACTTAATATTTAAGTGCCAAATAAGTACCCTTTATTAATATTTTACTGTCAACGAAAGTATTATATTTTTAGTAATGTAAAAGTTGGATTGATGTTTTTTACAGTCAGGTGATAGTATCACTGAACTAAGGTTATGACGAATAAAATTTCATCTGCGAATTGTATTTGACTACCAGTTGCACTCTAATCACGTTTTGACTAAACTAATTTTCAATTTTAATGTAACTGCATTAATGTTGACGTGTAATGTTGAAATACTCCCAGTATACGAGTAAATAAGTTTATTTAACGAGTTCTCTTTTTAGGTCCATTTAAAAAAAGAACATGTTTTCCTAATAATGCCCATTATCAATACAGTACTGTAAAAATATTGCGCACAGATAAAAGAGAAAGAGTTCACTAATTGTTATTAGTTGCTGAACGCTGAAGTGATTACATAGTTAGAATTGTTTTAATCGTTCCAAACAATATTATTGCGTATGTAGTGACGGAAATTAATGTATAGTGTCTTTTGCAAATTTCGGGTCGCAAAAGTTTGTTATTTGGCACGTATACGGGCACACAAACAAAATTTCTAAAACTACTTGTTTCGTTATGAGAGAACCGCTTGCAACGTTATTCGGTGCCGTTCCGTGGGTTTGGATTACGACGAGTTTAAGGCGATAATTAAGATGTATGGAAACGTTGCTGATATGTACAGATACAAGCGCAGTATAATTCCACATGCGTAGCCCGTCTTTAGTGGACTCGCGTACTTGGGGCAATTTACGATGCTATACAGTATTACACAAATACGTGGGTGGTCAACTGTGACATATCGAACGGTTCCAGTTAACGATGTTTCACTGCAGGGAATCCGGCCGTTGGTTAACACGGAAGTCTACGACTCTGGTAATCTGTAGTCCTGCAGACCAACCATAAATATTTCTATTGATTCTTAAGTGGCCCGCCTCCCTGGCTGAACTGCGCTGGAGTGGGTTAGTAATATGGGTTTGTTAGAAAAATTACTGTAAGGTTTCTTCATTGTACTTATCTACGAAAAGAAATCACATTTAAAACAAGGTTTGTAAAGTACTTTCAGAACCTAACGCACATTTATGAATAATATTTCCGAGTCCTCCAACATGGCTAAAAACGACATTTTCGCCTAGCTTTATCACAAACTATACTGCTTAGGTTGATACGAAATTAGTTAAGGGTCGTGGTATCAACTTTGGTACATACTTTCCAGCAATTAAATAGTAGAGTCACCGCTTAAGGGTGCAGTTCACCTCAGTTTTCAACGTATTTTTTTATTCTTATATTTGTACAACATATATTTTCTCTTATTTTAGACATTAATTGTGATTAAATCTTCCTCTTAGGAAATATTGTATCTCTCGTGGTTTTTGCGTAATGAGTCGTAAATATCAAAATTTGCACTTAACGGTTTTAAGTACGCCACTAAAACCTACTGACCTACCAAACCGAAAAAATTCACATTGTATAACAATGTAGTAGGCTATGATATATCGACATATATAAAAACAAAAAAATATTTTTGTATTTAATAAAAAATTCTGAATTTTGAAATAAAAATTTTTAAATTTCAACAATTTTTTTAAAAAAAAAATACAAGTTCCTCTGCGGGACTTGCACAAATTGAAAAAGTTTACATATTTTTTAACGTTTTCCACATGGACGTAGTTTACGTTAGTGGGAATTGTTAAATACCCTATAAAAATTCTGAACGACTACATCTACAAGTTCATTATGTTTTGAATAGTGCGAAATTCTGTTGGCATCCTTGATTTTACATGCATCGCTGAGTCTGAGTGTGAATCCGCCCTGACGTTGCGTAACATCTTCAACAGAATGTGGTTTATTTCTTGGCGAATCAATTCCGTCAAATCATCTCTGGTCAGAAGACCAAGAAATGCGAGTCTTACTAAATCCATTGACACTGCATCAGTAGGGATTTTTGCACTATCCTGTTAGAAGAGAGTTACATCTTTTGTATCATATGCGTCGGATTTAGACAGAGCAAATTTTACCAACTCTCCATGGCTACTACACAGTAAAACCAATTTCGTACAAATGTACAAATGTTGTAATATTGGCACCATAATAAATATTTCTTCAAATGTATTGTCTTCATGAATGCGATAGCGCATGACAATACAAATCAGTAGTTTCAACTTCTTCCCACCAGTTTACACTTGATGTCTTAAACTTAAACGTTTAAATACGACACGTTGAAGTATCAGAAGGCATCGTGACACATCCCTGACTACGCAGACTTGTGAACTGAGCGCCGTGGGGGTCTGCAATACTCAGAGGAATGATCGTATAGTGAACATATCGTGGGAGTCGGGAGGAAAGGGCAATATTTTAGGACGTCATAGTACTGGTTTTTATGATCAAAAAACTTCATATGAACGTGCGGTCATTATGTGATGATGGTCGAGATAGTCCCGTTTGAATGAAAAACACTGAATACGTGTCAAATTAATATTATTGTTAATGTAAGTACAGCCAAGGTTTATACCTGTTTGTATTTGTTAACTGTTTCATGTGAAACTTTTCGAATATGAATACCGTATAGCGTGCGACTACTGCACCAATGACTTTATGTAAGTGTAAAGCTATCAAATCCTTATCTGCCATAGTTATCCAACAACATGTTAAGACTTATATTCAAAATATAAAAAAACTAGTCACAGGATACTAAACTATAAATCTATCAGATCAGTTGAATTGCTCACACTCACAAAAAAAAATACTAGAAAATTGCTGATGATCTTTAAACAGCTAAACAGATTTCCTTGGATCACAGCTAAAACACTCTTGACCAAGTCAGCTTTAAAACAAAACAAAAACGCATCAAAATCAGTCCATTCGTTTAGGGAGCTACGATGCCACAAACATACACACAAATACACTGATACATAGGCAGACACGTTAAACGTATAACACCCCTCTCTTTGCGTTGGGGGTTAAAAAGAATTTATACAGGCAAAGCCGCAACATAGTGACTTTCTTCAGCATTTGGTCACAATGTTCTACACTAAAACAGTTAATATGTTCTTAATAGCAAGCAGTAAGTCTGCTTTATGAGTAGAACTGGGCTGTGTTACTCATCAACCGATCATGCAATACTCATGTGATGCCTAGGGCCACGACATTTTCGCGAAAAGAATTTCACCTCAGTTTGTTTCATTTACGTGTACATCTGCAACTATGCTTCATGGTTATTGGCAGCGTGTCTCTGTGAAGTGACGTCTCTCATTTGACTGCGCGGCCGAATTTGGTACGAGGGGTTCTGGGTTCGATTCCTAGGTCAGGCTGGGTGTTAATGTGTGTTCGTCCGAATGGTTTGAAATAATTGTTTGTATATGAAATTGTCTTTAGAAGAATATTCAAGTCTGTCTACTTGCTCCTGTAACCTCATGTGATAGCTGTACTCTTGGCCGGAAGGTTTTCATAGGCGTGCGTCACAAGCGGGGAAAAAAAACAAATTAGGTTACTGCGACACCGCACTTCCTTAATTTGCAGGCAGAACCACAAGTCACGTTGACAGTTAAAACATCCAATCACTGACTATGAATCAGAACTGTGTAAGATATGCAGATAACACACTGAAACAAACTGGGGAAAAAATTATTTTCGCGAGAAGTTCATGGCCCTAGAATGCCACAGATAGAGAGGATGATATAGCGCAAGAATGTTGTGTGCCAACATAGCATTGAAAACGCTGTAGTTAAGTACAACATACATGATTAGGTGATGTGCGTCTGACACAACGTAGCTGTCTGCAAACCAATAATAGGCATCAAATATTACAACAGCGGGAGTCTTATTGGATCAGTCAAATAGGGCGACAGCTCTACATAAAAGCGTAAGCCAGTAATCTTCTGGTAAACAGAACGTGCGTTGAAACCCAGCAGACGGCCAAGTTTTCCCGCGGAAAATCATCCTCTCTAGTCATTGAAGACCCGTTTAACTTACTCTGCACTTGCGTTACGCTGCACCGGTGCAAATAGCAGGTGGCGATATTTAATCGGCTCCATGTACACTATACAAAGCATATAAAGGGTAACTGAACAAACTACTATTATTTCACTACCGCGGAAATTCGCAGATGAGTAGGGAGTATAGAGTGAAGTAAAGTGTTTGGTCAGCGTTTGACAGCAAGTTTTTTAGAACTGTTAAGGGGTGATGAGTGTGTAGCATTGATTTGGACTTACCTAATTTAACGACATACGCTCGCAATAAGGTACATGTATGTAGAAAACAATAACCTGACATGCATGAAACCCTTGGTTGGTAGGAAGGTCGCTTAACATCGGACCTCGGACAAATTGGAGGTCTAACGAGAGAACGTCGATGATTTGCGTGGAGTAACATTAATATACAGCAACGTTACTAACAAGTTTTCGTGCCCAAGAAAAGTCTTGACATTTTGTACTACAGACACAGGTTTAAAAAAATCTTAGAGCATCGTATGACCTGTAGTATATATTTTTTAACGTGAGATGACTGAGAATTTTTCGCCTTAAGCTTTGATATGTGATGCATCCCAAATTTATGCCGCAACCCTTTCGCAAAAATTTTGATAACTTGCTGACGCTATTTTTTTTATTTAGTCTCAAGCGCCTTTACTATAAACTAAATTAATATTAACAACTCCACAGAAATCATAGGCGGCCAAACATTTAACGCCTTCAACAAAAGTACAAATGCTGTCCCTACGCGCTTTTGTTTCTCTTCAGGTAATACTAAAATCAATGATACTTAAACCTATTAATTAAACAACTAAAAACAATTGTTCGCTGTTTAAAATAATTAAAAATGCATGAAAACACGCTATGAGTGCTTCTGTTTTCGTTATCCAATGTAAATTATTTAAACAAACCACTGATGTGTATTTTACAGATTATGCTACGACAGAAATGACTGTTGAGATTGACATGTTCATATAAAGCAAAGAAGTATTTTGAATACACGCCATTGCAGCAACACACCAATTGCTGCAATGGTGTATATTCAAAATAATTCCTTACTTTGGAACTTGCCCCCATTGCAAGACTCGTTAAAATATTACGTTTCGTATAATTTGATAGACTTACCTGAATTTGTTGCGCATGTCTGAAGCAAGACGTAACTCGTAGAAACGTTATAGAATGACATGACATATCTTCGGGAAACAGCAAATATACTAAGTACCAAATTGTTTGTAGTATTGCATTTTCATACCTGAAATGAAAAAAACAAAAACACTGTTACAATACTTTCTCAACCAAATCTCTCACACTTTACACAGTAAACACAAATTTTTAATATGACAACGACATTTAATCTTTTTGTGCGTTGCTATACGAATTAAGATTTGCTGAATGAGTGAGAGATTTTGGCCAGCGCTTAACATCAAGGTCTTTAGCGCTGGTGAGGGGTGACATGAGATGAGTATGGAGCAGCATCGGAATAAAAAATGCAGGGGAAACGGGATACTCCCGAGAAAACCCGCTGACCAACGGCATCGTCCGGCACGATTCCCACATGCGAAAATCCGGGGGAATCGAACCCGAATCGCCTTGGTGGGAGGCGAATGGTCTGACCATTCGGCCACCGCGGGCCCAAGATTTGTGAAACGAACTCTTTGGAAACTGATGTTGATTTCATCATGCTTAAAAGCGTGTGTCCTTTTTGGAAATTAAATTAGTAAATGAAACCCCGATTAAATATCGTACCAATGATTTTCTGTGTAGCCGATATTGTGGAAAATGTTCAGTATTAAAGTGATTTGAAGAGAACATCTCAAATTAATGCGATTTAAGCTTTCCGGGGGGTATTTTGTCGAAAAATGATAGCTAAGCGGAGCGGGGCTTAGCTGATTTTCGATTGGATTTAGATTATAACTTTCCGCAAGCTGCTTTGAGTTACGAGAAACCAACTTTGGGAGTTCTGGAAACAAGAAACTCACGGCGTAGTAAGTTTGGTAAGGAGGTAAAGAAAATATAAATCTTTCACCCTTCAAAGTAGAGCTAGAGCTAGTCTACATTTGATGCTCAACCAGAAAAAGTTGGAAAACGATAAGCGTACACCTTGCACTCGTAGAAGATCCGAAGTCCATGAAAAAATTTTTCTCTTTTGTCTCACGTCCTTAGATATAATAGGGCTGTGTTCCAAATGATTCGCACTTTTACTCACTCCAACAATTCCTTGTGTTTAATATGCGTGCTAATCATTTGAAACTCCACCGCACTCCTTGCGTTCTCACAGAAAATAAATAAACAGTGGCCCCCAGAGTATGCATCGAGCATGTATTCACAGATACTCTCACTCGGCCATACATAACACTTTCTGACGTCACTTCCAAGTGCGAGTACGTGGGCATGCATTTTTACTTATTTGGAACACATCCGAGGAACATTAACACCTTCTTACATTATCGTTAAATATTAGCGATTTCATTTAAAGTAACAAATATGGTTAAATTTTCTAATTACATATGCATGCATAGAACAATAACGAAGATTAGTTTAGTTCATTCACACAATATGCAGATGGGTTACATCAAAATTTTCCTCAGGCCAGGCATTCTACTTCTAACAAAACTATGTTCGAAGTCACAATCTAACTTGAATGAGAGGTAACCGAAATTTGACACGATTACTTTCCCACTAAATGCAGTCTTTGGACGTTCTTAATCCAAAATTATTCTAGATCATCTTTGTATACGCTCATCATTTATAACAACGTTTGTAAAATAAGGATTAATATACGTAATAATCTAGTTGAATTGGAAATACGATATGAGTAAACTGGGTTATTGTAAACTTCCAGCAAAGCAAGCAGTGAGTTGATAAGTTATGCAACATAGGTAGAGGTAGGAAATAAGACTTAACTCCGAAAAGGGAAGTAAGAATTCATATAATTTGATTTGATTTAGCAAATAACGCTCAAACCAACTTTAATTCAGACATTTATCCCAGAATATTGCTCCTTGGTTTGAGGTCTTAATGTATGCAACTGACAGCAAATTACCACCATAGAGTCGATTTTGCTTGCTGTTCTTTGCGACATGCCCAACTATGCTCTGACATTGTTCTGAATGTGGATTAGTATTTTATCACAAGAAACGACTTTTTCAATAGCACAAACTCCCACATTTGAAATGACAATTATGTTCACGGCCAATGGTTAAATACCACCAATAACACATATTTTCTGTGAATGTCAGGCCGGGAAGTCTCGAATATTGCACCATATCATTCGATAGCACTTTTTTGCTGGTACGTGGCAAGATTAATATATAGCGAACAATTTGCCCTTATATGTGGATTCCGGTGCACATCGCATTTGAAACAAGCACGACGGAGTCACTGCACTTTAAAATTAGAATATTCATCGCCACATTTATGCCATACGGTTGTATGTGCAAGCAGAGGTACAAAGTGATGCGGCCGTCGTTTTCCCCAGACATAACAACAACTCGGTTTCTTCCTCTAAGGTACTTTCAAGATATTGGTACATGAAACGCAGCTGGAAACTGTAAGGAGTTACGATAACCGACATTTGTACAGACAGCCTCAACACCTTATTTTAAAACTTAACTACAAAGGAGGATGTACCGTGCTGCATTTCTGCTAGGAAAATCACCGCAATTTTTAAACATAGGTATTGTACAAATGTTGTAAATAATTTATAATTATTATAAAAAGTATTTTTGGCACCATAGTTAAATTTTTCCAAAAAAGAAAAGGAATTCCCTACAGAAAGTTCCACATTTCAGTTTTCGGTTAAACATGACTAAGGTAAAAATTCAGGTTATTTCAAATTGTTAAAACTGTAGCGAAATTAATTTAAGTGTTGATTTTCGAAAGCGCATGCTTCCCCATTTTACACAACGAATTGTCTTGAAACGCTTGTACTTGGAGTTTACGATAGCTTTGTATAAAAGAGTATTTCGAGCACAAATGATAACATATTTATCTACAGGAAATAAGGAAAACTTTATCGAATTTGTAGTAAAGATAATTTTACACATAAATTACCAAAGTATTCCTTACAAAACTTGTACGAGTGCAACGAGCTGTCCTAATAGATTGGGGAAGATGTTTGAAATTAATTTTCTGTAACAATGCAATAACCTGTGAAGTGCTGCGTTGATCAAGGTGATGATTATGATGATGATAATAATAATTTTTAAAAAACTCTGGATTTCCTGAAATACGATAATGTAAAGCAATCGTTTCTACATTTCTGATGCTACGTAACATTTTAGAAGATATTTTTCTTTAAAAAACGGATATTTTGATGTTTTTCGTAGCGATAGCTTATTTAACACTGCAGTTGAAAATAACTCGTAGACCACAGTACAGTAATATTCTTATTTTAAGTACAGACATTTAGACATTTACAACAGTTAACATCAAAATTATTCTAACAAACTGCAAACATAAATATGGATGGAAGCACAGTTTAAATCATGAAGCTGCAAAGTGGGTTGGCACTAGTTACAAAAGATAATCATAGTAGGATTATAATATATATAAAGAAATATTTATCCGATTATACAATAACAGCTGTCGCATTTCGAAAGTAATTCCATTTAAAGCCAGTGAGGAGTGTACGTATACTCGTCCACGTTATTAATAAATATACCTGACCAGTTTGTAAACAAGCGTCCACACATCTGCACGCGAAATGGACGACTGGCCGGCCACGTTCCTAAAGCCGCTAGCTCGCAGGCCTGCTGTCACGGCGTGTTTCGGAACACGGCCAGTGCGAGTGTCGCTCTGATGCGCTGGTCTCGCCACAGTGAACCTTGTAAGCGGCGAGGTAAACAAGCGAGCGTCAGTTTGTTTACCTTGGCACGTGCATAATGCTCCACTAGGCATGGCCCACTGCTCGCTCTTCATGTTCCACGCCGCTCACTGGAAGCCATTCAAGCTCTGGTTATTTACTTATTACGGCCAATACGTATATATATCCATCCACATAGACACAGATATGTAAGCAAAAAAGCGCTGTGTATACAGGATGTTTCGGAATAACTTTTACACACGATCAGGCGAAGTTACGATAAGCAACCCATGACTGGATTTTGTTTCTTGGACATACTCCATTGCGATATAGATTACTGTCAAAGAAAACTAAAGATTATGGAAGAACATAGGTAAGCAGAGTATGCTTTTTTGTCAATAGAATACATATACAACATAAAATTCCATAAATGGAATAGGGTACAATAAAA
This sequence comes from Medauroidea extradentata, assembly GCA_003012365.1. NCBI lineage: Eukaryota > Metazoa > Arthropoda > Insecta > Phasmatodea > Phasmatidae > Medauroidea > Medauroidea extradentata. Next base: position 30,789 of record PNEQ01022611.1, read on the forward strand.
CAAGGACAGACTGGTTTGCCAAAGCATATCTCAAACCTAGGTTGTCTGCATTGAATGTGTTTAGGCTTTTCTTTGATTTTTATATTTATTATATTGTTATTTTCTTATCTACGCCTCTATAATAACCTAATTTAAAAAATACATCGCGTTTTCATTCGGAAATAATTTTACTATCCGAAAATCACTACGCGAGAGGCCTCATGTGGTTTTTGAAAGTTAATTTTGACGAGACACTCTTCAAACATGGTAATTTTATCTGTTGACAGCCTATTCGTAACATTTACGATAAAATTGACACTTTTTTTTTAGCGTCTTCCAAACAAGCATCAACTATTTAGAAATATATTTGATTGTGGCCCGAGGATACATTGTCGCAGATACGTAAGCTCAACGTGTGAAGAGCAATACACTGCTTTTAAAACCTTGTTCGACTGCGTAATTTGCCACAAGTTTAAATGTATGTGTTTGCGTCCTTGAACATTCAGCGTGGAAGGAAACATTTGTAATTCATGCAGAATCTGTGGCACCACTATGAAATATATTATTTAATATACTAAGAGACTTGCCATTGTTTAAATCGATGTCTTGGTGAGAACGAGGATAAGTGTTTGCAAGTTATATAATTATGTAAAATATCTTCCGTGTGATTAGTCACATTTCCCGACAATGCTTTCGGACAAAAAAAATTCTGATCGAGATGAATCGCTATTATACACTGCACATTTCTGAAAGTTTTTAATTCCATGGGGTGGGGAATACGAGTAGGTGTTTACTGTTTTCATGTGTTTTAGAATGAAAACACCTACTTGCTTACAATTTCACGGGTATTAAACAATTAGTCTAAGAGATCCTATAGCAGCATGGGCCGCCACTAATTTAACAAACACGTCTATATTGGCATATTTGTGGGTCGGACAGGAATCGAGAACGTCGAATATAATTTAACATGCATATCGCTATCCTTGTCAGTGCAACGGTATGCAGCGTCCGTAAAAACTAGGTCTTCAGCGAAATTTTTAGCAACGCCAGAATGTAAGGGTGGGGGAAACAGGATATCCCAAAGAAAACGAGCTAACGAACAATCATCCGGCACGATTACTACGCGCGAAATTTGACATCGACCCCGCTGGTGACCGAATGTGGGGGTCTCCAGTGAAAGCCCAGAGGTCGACAGCAACGTCCATTTCATTTCCTTTGTGAGAAAATCAAGAGCCACTCCACAGGGAATCGAACCCTCGCCACGTTGAGAGGCAAGCGGTCAGCCACCAGAAAGTGAACAAGGTAGAGATATCTTCTGCAGGGATGGATAAAGGCTTTCCTTCACCCGGGGCAAGAATTGTGATTTGCTCCCATCCGCCTCCCTACCCTCGCCCTTTTTCCATCCGTCCAATCAACCCGACAATAATATATGTATATCGCATAAGTTGTTTTGCGCTCGCGTAAATAACAGTAAGGTAGAAATAAACAAAACCTACACTAGCTACCTTTACCAGTGCTTTAAGTATGCATTCTAATCAAAATTACTGAATTTACAATGTTATGTAGTGTTCAATGCTAATAAAAATACAAAAAAAAATAGTAGAAAAGTCTAAATATTTGTAGATATCGTGTCTTTCTTACACTCATTTACATGTCAATCCCGAGTAAAAATTTTCGGCACCACAAGTGCCCTCTCTAACTCGGCGCCCAGGGCAGTGTGCCCCCCTGCCCCCCCCCACTACATCTGCCTATGATCTCCAGAAATCCTAGTAAAGTAATCCTGAATGCATGCTAAAACCAACCTTATCTTGTGTAACAACTCTTTAAGAAAATTGATATTATAGTTTTTACAGCGTACTACTGGTTCTCCTAGTTATTAGAGAGCACACGAGTTGTTTACAAGTCACCTTAACACACAGAATAATTCGCCTGAGAATTCGGACAGATGCCCTCGACAGCCCGCATCGCCGGGGTCATCAATAAATGCCCGCTCGCCTGCTTTCAGACCGGGCGGACCGCGGAAGTTAGTGGATATTTTCTCCCGAGCAAGAAATTTGGGGGGGGGGGGAGGAATAAACATACACGAATGTCCTTCAGAAAATAGAAGAAAAAGCGTCGAATTGAGCGGCCCTGCATTATAAATAAATGAGGGCGCAGACACGGAAAAAGAAACGGAGGGAAGCGTCCCGGAGGCGCCTCTCCAGTGCTTCCATCGGCGCGGTTCCCAGACTCATCAGTCCTCGGGTGTCGCTGACGTCCCCCTGAAACGCTGGTCTGGCGACGCTCCAAGGAGACCCGCTGACGTGCAGCCACCGGCGCGTGTCCTGGGGTGCTGCCCCATCCCCTTCTAACCTAGCGTGTCGTCGAGGGTAAGACACAACCCCGTCTTGATGCTTGTCGCCACGTGGACACATGACTGCAGCTAGCACACGCGTCACATCTGTTGTCCAGTCACTCGGCGACGAACTGTCATACGTCTAGGCACTTGGCGACATACGTTATAGTGTAAGGTCACAAGATCACATTTTCGTTACAGTAACAGGCGACACATGTTCTATTGTCATAGTCAAAGGGGTTAAAATACAGCCCTGAAGAAATAATAAAAAAATAATAATACAAGAAATTTTTTGGACATACGCCATTGCAACAAATCGTGTGTGACACACAGAAAACTAGAGGATACACACAGACAGTATGTTTGACCGAGTGCATTCTCTTGTTTTCTTTGACACGCCAATTGCTGCAATGACGTATGTCCAACATTTTTATTTGATTAGTAACTTAACCCAATTTAAAGAATAGTTTTTAGTTTTAATAGTGAAATATTACCAATATTCCTACCACTGGAATATTCTAAGTTTAGATAAGGAAACTACTTAGGTACCGTAAGGTGGGTATACTTTGCACCAGCATGGGTGACTTTGCACCACCAAAAATATTTGTTTCTAATTCGTTTGGTGAAATAAAGACATACCACCACAGGGTGTTAAAAAAATTATAATATAATGCCATCGAATACAATCACTTATCTTTCAACTATCAGCATAGAAAATATATTTTTTGATGGTGCAAAGTTACACAAGCTGCTGCAAAATATACCCAGTTTACGGTATAGCTTCATTTTGCGTCTAATAATCGACATTTTCCCGTAGATGGATATCCGAACACTCCAGTCCTTACAAAAATCCAACTAAGGTCACTTGTAATAATCGCCACTCAATTATACACATTTAAGGGCGCCGTCTACTAGAATCGTGAAGAGGCGCGCAGACCTTTAACAATCCTGATTTCACTCGAAAACCATTCAACATGTTGTCACGCGGTTAGGCTACGAAAAGCATTTAAGGATCGTAGTACAGGTCTATAATATTGCCATTAACTGTTATCGTTCCTAACAAGTATTTTTTTGAGTGTGAAAGTGACCGAATCGGGACTTTTGACGCTCATTTTTATGTAAGAGTAATCCTTTTCACGATATTCTGAATATTATAGACCTGTAGAGCGACTCT
>PNEQ01022621.1:0-15688 GCA_003012365.1 Medauroidea extradentata
ACACACACACACACATATATATATATATATATATATATATATATATATATATATATATATATATATATATATATATATATGTGTGTGTGTGTGTGTGTGTGTGTGTTAACTGACTTTACATTCAGTAGGATGCAAAATTCTTACCTATATCTAGAGGTACGTCAATTTCGCGGATTCATCTGGCAGCAGCCTAGACTTGTCAGTCCTATACACCCACTGGCCACAATCGATTATTAATTGGCTCATAACCGTACAAGCAGGTAGCAAGCGATAGCACTTCGCATTATTTCCTTATTTACTACTGGCTTGCCGCAGTCAAACGCGTTTCGTAAAAGCCGCCAGCAAGTCACAGACATGGCAATTAAGTATACACAATTGGCGTTCAACCTGACCTGGAATATATCGCGAAATTTACGCACCTCTACCTATATCCGATAATAATAGAGAAACCAGGAAATACGGAATTTAAGGTAACCAAGAGTTCAACAGTTACCGGCCTAACTGTGGAATTTATTGCAGCGCACACCTTCACTTTGATTCTCAGTTACAAGTAATGTTCACCGTAACAACTGAAGCAGGATTCATAGCTGATTTCTGCACTGAACCGAATCCCAGTCTTACTAAATAACCTACCCTTTGCAAAGGGGAATCTTTGGGTTTTTTCTCTCGACACCTATCAGTAAGGGAACGTAAGCCATAAAGTTCGGGAGGGGGAATGTTCCTTTAGCTTCAAGGTCGAGTAGCCGAGCCACGCTGTTGCACAAAACTCCAACAATAACAACACGTAGTACACTACAAAATATTTCAAAAACTTTTATCACAACTGGCTGCTCAACAGATTTTCGATCTTATCTTATTTAGAATGCTGGATAATTTAATGGTTTTAAATAATTACATATTATATAAGAGCAAATTATGTTGTGTTATCAACTATAAAAGAAAATATATCATATTCACTTATTTTAATTTTTCCCCTGTTGTTTGTGTATAATCGTATTTTATTTCTTTCTAAGTAAATTACAAGTGGCATCCCCTGTGGAGGGATACCCGGGGTGGACCGCATCTCCCCCACCCCTTTTGGTATACCAATGTTGGTAAGTAACCTGTTTACAAAACTGCTTGTTTTAGTAGTGAAGGTCAGCATCCTGGAGATTTATAGTGGTATCTGGCATTCTAATTTTCTTTATTAAAGGCACAGTATATTTCAGATGAATCAAATGCATAATTAATTAAAATACGGCGAAACTAACGTATTTAGTGAAAATATAATGAAATGACATCACGTATTACTGCAAAAGATAGAAACATTTTTTTTTAATTCCACAGTTACAACTTTTATTAAAATGTTTTACTTTCACGTAGTGTTTGGAGAACATTTTGGTCTCTCAATAGGACAGATTTTAAAAATTTTCATCTCTTGATAACAAAATACCAAATTTCTGATATCGCACATTTGTAATGAACGCTCTACTTTAGTTACAAAACGAATACTAATTTGCACCTATTTTCAGAAAGTTACTGTGAAAGTGAAATGGATTAAGTGGCACAATGAAGCAAATGGAAGTTTATGTGGAACTTCTGTTAGCTAATAATTTATCAGTAATTTAGCCATTCTATTATTTAAAATGTACGATCTAAAACAATTTTATTATTATAATATTGTCATTCTCTGTAAAATCCTAAACATTCTATTTACATTTACTAAATAAATAAAAAATATTGTTTCTTAGGAGTGATATAGCCAAACATTTAATGCATATGATTTGAATCTGACCTCGCTTAATCTCATTCAGTCTTAAATTAGTTTACATGAATGGAATCGTTTTTTCTACAAAATTAAAATAGTAAGTAATAATATGACAAAATTAGTCCACAATTTTAATAATTGTATGCTACATACATCAAAGCTATATATACACTAGCCAATGTGTGAACTTATGTTTAGCTTTGGCAATTATTTCTTATATCACTTTTCCTACTTAATTGATTTTTCAGCACAACTGTTATCACTTCACTACCTTCATATTTTCTTATTTCCAAAACACAGTTTATTTTCATATCTTAGTGACATATACATGTAACAAATGTACTTCTTAAGGTAGGTGACATAACTTCTTAGATGGAAAATTTCTCTTTTTATAGTGAATGACAAAAGCTGTGATATTTAAATGCACTGTGAGATAATTAACATTACTAGAAACAATTAAAATATCCTGAACGTTTTTTTGCAAAATTATCAATTACTATAATAATTTTTGTTTGTAAATTTAAACAGTTGAAAAATTACAAAACTTACTTTCGTTTGACTCGCTGGCAACATGCATTGTGTGGAATAACATCAGGACTTATATCAACACAGTGATGCTAAGTAATGATAGAGCTTCTTTCGTCTTGCAAGCCTAGAACCAACAAATTGTATGACTATTTATTTATGCAAGGTACTTAGGCAGGCCTACACAAGTAGGTATAATCGGTCTTAAAAATTAGTTAAAGTCTTTACCATTCCTGTTGTGAAAATGATTCTGGTAAATCACAACCAGTTACAGTAAGTTATTTAAACGCAGAACTTCCTCGTTTAGACAATAGAATATTATTCAAATGCATAGAACCCACGATTTTTCACGAGAAGAATTCTGCAACAATTTGTTTCAATGCCTTATGTGCACATCTGCAGCCCTGTTTCATGGTCAGTGATTGGCTGTTTTTATGTCTAAGCGTCTAGGGTTCTACCCGCAAATCACAGACGTGTGGTGTCGCAGCAAACTTATTTCTGTTTACATAGTCAAATAAGCCACGTCTGTGCTATAATACATTATGCCAGTAACTATGAAGCAGAGTTTCATATGTGCACATAAGGCGTTGAAACAAACTGCTGCAGAATTATTTTTGCGAAAAACCGTGGGCTCTACTAATGCATAATAGGAGTATCAGACATTCAGAAGTTTGAAAGAAGTGAGAGACCAGACAGTTCCTGCACCTCTTTTGTGCATTGGATAGCTTTACAAGCACTTGACAGAGGTTTATGGAACCACTACAAAGTTCTGTATGAGATCAGGTGTCATACAACTGGGAGGCGGGAGAAATATTCCTCAGTCACAGTGGCCGTACTGGACAGCTGGTATGTAAGAGCATTTACACAAGTCAGGAAGTTTCTATTTGACCAAGTAAGGCCCAAACACATTGAGAATAGTGATATAGTGCACATATTAAGAGTACATAGTGCATATAACTATTAACGACGGAAGTGTCAGTAAGAATATTCCCTGCAAAAATTTAATTCTTTAAAATATTTTTTATATTTGTACGAGATATGGTTTATTTTATAGACATACATTGATTCTATTTTATACAGTAATGGACACTTTAATGCGTTCATAGTTTTTGCATAGTGGCAGGTCAAAGCCCAAATTTACATAAAACGGTCTAATACAAGAAGGGTAAATCAGCTGACTTGTGAAGAACAGTGTCACGGACTACGCCAAGGCCTGCACAAAAACCGTATGAAATATGTTTTGAATTAAAAAAACTGCATAAATTAATATTACAAAATTGCCAAATTTCTGCAATTTTTTTAATTTCTAAATATTTCAATGCATGTTTTTATAGATTTCTTGACGAAGCCCGTGACACTGTTTTTCACTGTGATTGATTTAATTTCTGTTAGTCTGTTGGTTTTCGTTTCTTGCATAAAACAGTTTTATGCAAATTTCGACGTTGACGCACCAATGCACCAAAACTATGACAGCTAGAAAAAATTTCATTACTGTAAAAATAAGTAACGATATACGTCTGCAAAACTAATCATACCTCGTACAAAAAAAAGTTATTAAAATCATTAAAATTGTGTGTGGCTGCCCCCTTAAAAATTAAAAAGGCAATCCTATATTACAAATTATGGTAACTTTAATAGAGAATGTTGGTCTAAGAAATTTCCCACTAGAAAGACAGGGACGATATTTGCATTGCAGTAGTTCCCCAGAAACGCATTACACTGACAAAATGTTTGCTTACAGGATTGGACTTTTTTACTTTCAGAAAATGTAGACTTCATTTAATGTTTGTAGCGTATAATACCTTCTTAAGGGCGCCGCCTACCCGCGTGAGAGGCTCAAAAGCGACGGAGCAGTAAGGTCGACCTTGAAGCGTGCGTCAAACGCCGCATCGCCTCAACAAGCCAAGCGCTGAACTAGCGTGCAAGGTTCCCGCCGAACGGTTTTTACTGCGGGACACTAAGCGGTAACCACATAATTTTATTGATGGAAAGTCTGCAATTAAGTTCAGTGCAGGTGGCAACCTGAGTTTCACGTTTATTCGGTTAGTACATTTTGTAGTGCGGCAGTCTGAAAAGGCCGTTTTTAGCCATGTTAGAGGGCTTACGAACAGTGTTTTTAATGAGCGTGGCGTCTTAAAACGGGGTTCCGACCTTGTCTGAGGTTTGTTTTCTTTTCGTACGTTGGTACAACGGACACACATGGAATATTTTCGTAGAAAAAAACCTGTTTACGAACATACTGCGACGCATTTGTATCGTGGTGTAGGCGGCTGCTAACTGGACACACTTCAGGAACACGTGTTATCCCGCACCATGAATATCCAATTGTGTAATATTGACTGTCCATTACACGATCAGTGAAACATGCAAACAAATCTGTTGGCACTAATGTGTCCTTCAAAGAAAGCGGGCTAGTGACGTTTTCGCCACGGATAGTCTGAGTCTGAAAAAGGTCACTGAGCCGTTAATGGTTCGGCATTTTCTTGCTGATGTTCTTTAAGTATTTTCATTAATGTTTGATAAATTATTATCTCTACTACATAGAAACTGATATAATTTTTAAAATGAACTTCAAAAAAATTTAATAAGATGAAGCTTAAGTTTTCGAAATATTTCTTCGGTGTAAGGCAAGATTTATTGACCACAAGCTCAATAGTTATCCTCAAAGTTGAACCTTTCTCTGGTGGCAAAAAAAATGTTTTAAGTGTGTAACAGAGTTAACACAAACTTCTTGTACTTGAATATAATGCCTACTATGTTCTTGAACTAATTATATTTTGATGCATAAGTGTTTCTTATGCATGTGTTGTGATGCAACGAACACAAGTGTAAAGTGTAAAGAGGGATTCTTTGCTTAATTTTGGGGTTACTTTACACTACATATTTTTGTGGTAAATGAAGGTTTGTAGGATCACAAATTGTTAAAATCTTTGCCGTTCAATGCTTTTAATAAGGAATGAAATCAAGATATTGCAAATGTGCTCATGGGGGTTCAAATTAGCCTCATTTTACGACGCGTTGTGAATAATTTTGCATTATGCGGACTTGCTTAAAGTGATTAGACTTCAACGCTAAACAAATTTTAATATTTATCGCTGATTACACACCATAGAATATAAACTAATGATAATAATATGTGGAGATTTTGTATTATGTTGTTATATTTTCGTGCAAAAGTTGTTCAATTCCGAAATTTTGCTCACAAAACACTTGAAATAAAATTCCCTACCAGTCACTTGTAATATAACTTAATTTTATTCTACCACACTCGGTGTAGTTGGCGTAGTGTAACTTTACGAGATAACTGGATCAGTAAATCAAAATAAAACTTTTTTTTTCTTACTAGTCACTTGGATTCGGTGATATTTTCAAACTTGATAATGAGTTGTGCAACATTAGTTTTACTTTTTGAGAAAACATGTTTTCTTTTATAGCTATAAATAAATTTTAATAATACTAAGAAAATAAAAGTGATTTTTATCACACAATAACAAATGAATGCATGTACTTCGACATTAAATATCTCAGTTCCGAAATTAAATGTAATGTTTTGTCTCACATTTCTTACTATGAATGAATAACTCTTTAATTTTGCTGTTTAAATTATGCAATCTGGGTTGACCATAATCAATAATTTAATTTTTAACAATAACAATTTATATAAAATTCGAGTCGCTCTATTAACTACTATATTTGTACAGAGTTTGATGAAACTCAGCAAATTGTTCCATTACATATCACATGTAACTATGAAACGTTAAATTGGCCGTCAATGGGAAAATATAGACACGGCATTATGATAAACGATAAAGTCATTTAACAATACATAGCATGCATTCAATGTGTACAATACCTAGTTAGAGGATCTTCTGAAAAAAGTATCTTCAAATATCTCGTATTGTCAAAAATTGTTCAAATGATCGCCGTTGTGAAATTATGAACACGCCATGAACAAAATACCTAAAAAGCAATTCATCTCACTAAGTTGGCCTACTATGTATGTATGTCGAGTTTGATAAAATCCTTTAATACATAGTGTAGTAACTAAATTGGCAAATAGTAAAAATTAAGATAGTACATGTATGAAGTAACCAAAATACACAATTGTCTAATCAGCTTACTAACTAACCTACTGTATATGTACTGAGTTTCACGAAAGTCTGGGAAATGTTCCTTCAAATATCTCGTGTTATCAAAATATGTCATTTTGATATGATGAACACGGCGTTTACAAAACATGAAAAATTAATTAAATTTGAAATAAAATGTCCGCATTAGTCATACTTACATACAATTTTCAAATGGCCATTATTCGATTACGTGAACACGAAATGAACAAACACATAAAAGGCAACTGACCTTACTAGTACTATGAATCTAGCTGTATGAAATTACGACTAAAATGTTCCTTAGACATATCGTGTGATCGAACGTTTTCAAATGGCTTATTTTATAAAAATACCAACACAGCGTGAACAAAACTTATAAAAGTCAAGTCAGCTATGCGCTGTATGTGTACCACGTTTAGTGGAATTTTGAATAAAATGGTTCTTAAGATACAAGTTGATTGAATGTTCAAATGGCTGCAAATTTGAAAATATTAACACGAAATGAACTATGTACAAATTTGTCAAGTAATATTACTCAATACTGTATGTGTATCAAATTTGATGAAATGAGATCTACTGATTGAAAACATTTGGAGGGGGAAGGGGGAGAGACACAATCACACACAAACGCACAACCGCACACACACAAACATATAAACACACGCATACATATACGGACTCTCATTAGCCAAATTTTTCTTTGGAACGTAGACTACAAATAAACATAACAATTTAATAGGTAGGTACAACTTTTTAGACTTGTAAAAAAAAAGTGTCATAATATAATTTGAGTATATTTATGATAGTAATAACACTTAGCTATCTATCACGTAAGCAGATCTAAGCCATAGATTTAGTAGATAAGTAAAACTAAGAACATACTGCTTATTACAAACAAATTACAAAGCAGAGAAAGAAGTACCTTACCTTTTAAATGTTTGGCTGAAAATTGTACCAATAATTTTAATTAGATTTTGTATACATACATTACATACTATTTATGTATACAATTTAGAAGAGGAAAGTACCACGCCTAGCTGTTGTTAAGAACCATGATATCAACTGTTTACGATCTTTAAACAAAAACTATGCAATATTGATCAAGGCAGGACATATTACACTGAACCCGAAATAACCCTTGAGAATCACTGGCACACTGTTATAATCTGGCTGGTACTCTTGTTGACTGTTTTTAGTGTTTTGTTACGTAACCAAACTAACTGTAGCTGCTAATAATTTGTTTGTGTTAATATTTTAAAATATTTTAGAGAATTGGTTTCGCTATCGTCTTACAATATAAAAAATATTATTTTATCCTGTTATGTTTCTTACTGTGAATATGAGAGGAGAAAAAATAATAAAAAAATTATTTCATGTTTCTGATTAGAATACTGTACATCCTTAAGTTTTATTATGGATGATTTTGGTCTCAGCTGTATTAGAGTCCGGCCCAAGTATCACAGAAAGCCAACTTGCTGTTATTCCGCAAGTCTGGATAAATTTTCTGAGTTACCACAATACGACCTGGTCCATTCATGTAATGATTTCATTACCATTTTTTCTATTTTATTCTCACAGTAAGATATAGCACTGCACCCGATTCCGACATCATTATTTCAGTGGTTCTCCAAAATCTCTCCAAGATTTAGACACTGCGATGTTAGGTATTTTTTTCACATTGGTGCAAAAAACTCAAAACTTTCTGGACGAAATGTTTGGAAAGAATCCAAGGCTACGAGCGCCCATACATTTCACAATTCTATGTAGGCGTTTTGCGAAATAAAGTACTGTTCGTTCTCAATAAATTATTTGGATGGTTTGTGGCTTATTTTCATTACAACTTTGTGAGCAAAAATCTGAAAAACAATGAAAAAATTAGGTAAATATTATTATATATTTGTAACAAAACAATTTATGGGTTCTTCGATACGAACATTACCGTACTTTAAATAAAATATTTTTAAAATCATTGCAAAACTACCAGTCGTCACCTTAATAGAGTGTGTAGCTACTATCCTATATGTTAAAACCGCTTGTACAACCACAAGTTTTGTTTCTGTCGACGGCAGGTTAAGTCTTATCCAAATGGTGTCTGGTCTACTCAAACACGTTTCAGATTGTTGACTCTAAATTGTGAAAAATACTTTTTTATCTTAGTTGTAGTATCAAACAAATCACAATAATTAGACAGTTTATTCAAAAGTAATAGCAAGAAGTGTTATAATTTCTCAAGACTGTCCGCTCCTGGAAATAGACAATATTTTGAAGAAAGTGTACGAAAATGTAAAGTAATTTTGATATATGCTGAAAAAAATAGAGCTGTTTACTTTACACTCTTTTGAACCAGTGAACACGTTTCGGAATGTCTCATTGATGTATTCATTATTATGACTGCAAAATAATAATTTTGTTTCGGGTTTTTAGAATTTCAGAAGAAGAAAAATACTTCGTAAAAGTCCGTCCCATAAAAAATGACAGACTTTTTCATTCTATTAGGTAGTCTTTAATATTTATTAGAAAATTTTTAACGGGTTTGATACACATCAGTAAAATTTTCAATCACACCTCCTGATATAGCCTATTTGAAAATTTGGTTTAGTGTTTTTTTTTTTGCTAGTGGTAAATACCATTTTAAATTACCAGAAATAGTAAGCAAATTAACTAGGTAATTTACTATTAATTTACACAAAAATTAGTTTTCTTCACGTAATTTATAGGAATATATACGTAAATAGAAAGAATTTATCATTTTATGTCGATGACAATAATAAAACAAACATAAGTTTCTTGTCACAAACAGGAAAAAGATGAAAGGGAAATTATGTATGGTAACTTTTACCAACACTGTGTACAAGTATTTTATCTAGTAACTCTTTTAGTTGAACTTTATATGACGCAAAAATTATAAAACTTAAGCTCCGGCGCAAAAGTCACGACTGTGTTCATTAAGTTGTGCAAAAAAGCGTACCTTAAGATTAACCTAATTACGTTTTTCTATTCATATTATACAAACTAAAATAAAATCTCTATTGACTAATTAAGTCAAGATTTGAATCCCATACACTATTAATCCATATAGTTTGTAAACGAAAATGAACTGTATTTGAATACTTCTAAGGCATAAGTAAGCACATTTTGAAATATTATTTGTACTCAATTCACACACAGCTAGGTTCTCTGTATCAGGCCTATCCATAATGTAGTTTCGTAAACTTACTTAGGACATTTTGGTAATGTACTCGGGCCACCGTTAATGAGGCACTAACTTACAACTAATAATTTCGTATTTCTTACGGAATGTATAATAAAATTGTTCATATAAACATAGTTAGGTAACTACTCCTTTAAAATCCGATATATAACATTAATCAATAGGTTTGAGAAATTTTAACGTTCAATTTCGAATTTTCCAACAAATTCAGAGCTAATTGGAAAATTGTTGCACTATAAAATACAACCTAAATGGTGAATTTAAAGATGACGAACCATGGTGTTCTAGTGAATATAATTAAAATATTTCCAATTTTTTGTCACACAACACTAAAATTAGCCGCAGCAAATTTATACTCAAAATGCCTTTGCTCGCTGAAAGAATGCATTTTATTCTTGTATTCAAAGGATTACTCGGATGTGCTTCAAAAGCCGTGATGTAATAAAATTTCCGTAATGAGTTTATGTATATTTGGAAATGTCGCGTCTCGAACACTGATTACCAGACCGATGGAAAATTAACAGTTTTATTTCACTCGTGATACAACAAAATAAAATGGGTATTTTTATGCATGTGCAGTGTAGCACTTATTCACAATATTTAAATTTTAAGAATATTATGTGTGTTTGTCAATGCATTATTTTATAATCCTGGTAATGAAAGATATTGATTATATAAAGAAAAAACATTCCGTTCCATAATAAGTTAGTTACTTACGACTCAAAATAAACCCACCGCGTCTCGAATAATATGCTGAACATCTGAGTACCACTTCGTTGATGTAACAAGGTTACTCAGAAATGCTTGTTTCGAGAATTTCCTACTTTGTTGTAAGCAGATGCTTGACATCTCCACTTCCGCAGGTGGATGTTAATTAGTTCGATTTGACATCTGCTTTTCCCTTCTAGGAACCTTGATTAACAACAACGTAAAAAACTTTCCCGAGTCTGGGGTAATTACTTCTCAGGCCAGATCAGTAACTTGTTAGCAAGTAAACTCTACCGTCGTCGCCTGTACTTCAGGTGCCAACTGAACCTTCGTTAACTGTGAAAATTTCATCACATATATATTATTTAATTTTTCTTCAAGTTTAAGATTGTTGTTAATTCAAAACTTGTAAAATAAATTTGAAAAATAATGAAAAACCGTGAAAGTTTTGTAAAGCCTACCTACATAAAAATATCTTTCTTCGTTAACTACTACAAAATTCAGAGTGTAATTTTGACATTGGACTGGGGAAAGTTAGTTACTTATCCCATCTTTGTAAAACTCCTTTTGTATGTAAAACAGAGTAAAAATATAGTTTCACGATTTTTTTTATGAATTTCAAATCCGTTACTTAAAATTTTATAAGTTACAAACCAAATCGGGTTAATTTTATTTTAAACAAATTATAGGAATCAATATAAGCATGGCAAGTTTTCCACTAGACAAAACACTAGACATGACAATTTAAACGCCGGAAATTTGCCAATTTACATTTTTGTCTTGTGCCTGGAGGATACATAACTTCATTTAACGGAAATCAATAATGGTGTTACATTATATCTAATTGTTTGTTCAGAGTAGACCATAATTTGTTGTGTAGTGCCTCTGTTATTTTAGTACGAGATTTCGATTGAATGTCAAATAACGTGCCATTTTGAATAGTTATTAAGTTGAAAATAAACCAATATGAGGGTTTTAATGTGCACAAAAAATTTCATGATTTTTACTGTTTTATGAAATGTTTTTAAAGCAGTTCAGTGATGAGTCAGTCGTAAATAATATTGATCACTGAAAAATAAACACTATAAAAATTGCAATGTCAAACTGTGTGTTTATTTAGTCGATAATTAAGAAAATTATACCTAGGAGCTTTTTACAGCCTGATTTTAAACGTAAATATGAATATACAATAATTTCAAATACTATTATGTAGACTGTTAAACGATTATATAAAATTTTAATTGCAAACCTATTTTGTTTTCATCGTCATGTTTAGTTTGAAAGACTGAATGCTTTTGGTCACCGACGGCTGTCTGACTTACCTTTTTTTTTTTTTTTTTTTTTTTCAACACGGTACTAGGAATTTTAAGCAAAGAGTTTATTGATTAATTTTTACGGCAAGATAGTATCAAACCAAATAAAATAAGTCAAGCTTTGTATATGCATGTATATACATTTTCAGGCATGCTACGTAACTATAGACTTGAGTACATTTCTCCGAAAAAGTCTATCATTAAAATTAATTTTGAACAAGGACTCAGTGCGGAACTCAGCATTTATTCAGAGCCGTTTCTCATATACTAGTCGCAAATACAACTACAGTACATGTCTTGATTACCAGCGATATTTGGGACCGTGTTTTAAAACATTTACATGGAGTATCGCGGAAAGAAAATTTTCCTCATACAGAAAATTTTGCGGGTCATGGTGTAGCTCATCTAGTGCCTATGAACACCATGTCCCTGAACTGCCCTTCACAACATTTGCTCGATGTGAGCGCCATCCATAGAAGTGCAGCCATTTACCCTACGCCGCTTGGACTCACATATTCGTTGGAACACCCCTAGTTGTTGCCGGATTGCTTCGCAGGCATGGAACACGTGTTCCCTTAGTGTATCCACATCGTGTATGGTGGCTGTATACACCATGGACTTAACATATCCCCACAGCCAAAAGTCTAAAGGGTTAAGACCAATGTATAGTTGGCCCTCTCCGACCTGTACATCGCTCGTTAAAGGTCCGTGTTAGCTGTCGCCGTACCTGAAGCTGAAAATGGGCTAGTGCCCCGTCAAGCATGAACTTACATGTGCAGGCGATCTTGTAGTGGGACATCCTCCAGCAACAAAGGTAATTGGCTCCGAAGAAAGTTACGATACCTAGCACCATTCAATGATTTGTGTAGAACGTAGGGACCTACGAGTCTGTCTCCATAAATGCACGTCCAAACGTTGATACTAAACCTGTGTTGGTGTCTATTCTCGTCAGTTGTGTGCGGGTAAGCATCGGCCCATACGTGAGTATTATGGATGTTGACGATATCGTCTCTCGTGAAAACCGCTTCATATGTGAACAACACCGTCGCAGTGAACTGCAGATCATGTGCACACATTTGGAGAAACGTCTGGCAGAATTGCAATGTTGCTGCCCGATCGTGTGGCAGCAGAGCCTGGACACGCTACACATGGTAGGGACACAGCAACTGTTCGTGGAGGACCTTCCACACTACGGATTTTGCAGCACCTTCAGCTGCAGCTATCCATCGGACACTCGTTTCGGGATTCGCCTCCACTTGTTCTAATACCCGTTCTTCCATATCCGGTGTGCGAGTTGTTCGAGGTCTCCCACGATCCCGTGTTCGTGGTGCAAAGGATCTCGTTTCGGAAAGGCGCTGGAACAGGGTACTAAACATATTTTCTGATGGTGTACGGAGTACTGGATATTTAGCGGCATACACGGTACGTGCCCGTCGGTTGCTTCTATGTGCCTGCCCGTAGCGGTAGACCGTGTCCGCCATCTCCATTATGAGCTGCCACCTGAATATAAGGATACGAACACACATTACAGTATAACGGTGTCACTACAGTGCAGGCCCTATTTGAACGCTACACGGGTACACCTCATCGAATTAACAGACCTAACTGATAGAGCGATGTACGTACTGTAGCAAGCTGTGATACTTGTAACGATTCTTGTATTGCGTTCGTGCTTCATACACATGCAAACACGAAGTGCTGCATGGTCTCAAACGTCGTGTGTCCGCATTTGTTACTTGCCAAAGAGCTCGGTGTGCAAGATATGCTCCTCGTACAAACTAACACCACAACTCGGGAGACATTACGTTTACGACGAAATTCAATGCTTAGTAATATTGGGATCTTCAAATCAACAGCAACTGCCGCTTGATACCTTCCACGCTTATGAAAATAGCAGGGGTGGCTACACTCTAATTACATACACACTGTTTACCGGCAGAAATTCCGAACATTTGAAGATGGTTTATTGAGTACTATTACCAGTCCAACGAAAACGTGCTTCGTTTAAATGCAAATGTAAATCACTAATGAAGTATCAGCAATAGTCACAGTAACAACACAGTCACACAGTATGTACACCTGTGTTCGCAACACAAACAAAAGCTGCAAAAAGACATCGTATAGCAATACACAAAACTTGAATAAATCAAGCGGTACCTGTATGCAGGGGCGAAGGTATAACGTATTTAGTGGAACGTGTAATGCAGTAAAACAAAACATGTTTTATTGTTATAGCCGCGATTTTATGACGAAAAGATTTTTGGAACATTTTGGTTTCGATTCGTTATGTGCACACCTGCAGCTCTGCTACATCGTCTGTGGTTGGATGATTTTACTCTCACTTGCCTTGGCAAATTATAGACGTATAGACTCACAATAATCTTATTCTGATTGGTGCAGTCAAATGAGAAACGTGTCTGAACAAAGACACGCTGCCAATAACCTTGAAACAGAACTGCCGATGTGCACGTGAGTCACTGAAACAAAGTGGGGCAAAAATCTTTTCGCGACAAAATTGTGGTCCTATTTATTGTTTAATATTACTAGAAACACAGGAACTACAATGTAAACGTACCATCACATAACACGACAGTGATTACATACTTGTATTTATCTTACACGAAACAGTCTTAATTACATCTTGTAATTTTCTAAACTGCATGTGTTCAAATTGTCCTCTATCTATCCCAACACAGGCATGCACATGACGCACAACCGTGGCCTGCACTGCACGCAAGTGGTTGTTGGTTATATGTTTTACAGCAACATGCAGTCTGGTGGTGGTGTGCCAATTGAGTACAATTTCTTTGGTAAAATAAGACTCATCAGTCCTCAATATCCTGGTTTTGTTGAAGTGCCGTCAGCTTCCAGTGACACTGCTGAAGACGGCTAAGTTGAACCCCTTCAATTACGTGCTGTACGGGACTATACTGATATTTATTACAGCACACCGCCATAAAAGATGGTCTGTGCAAACGAATGACTCACACTGACGAAGGGCATGGTCCCGAGTTCCTTCGCATTTAACGACAATTATTTTTTAAAATATACATGGGAGCCGATATCGTAAAATCGCTTCGTAACTTTGTTATGCCTGATTTAAACTGCATACTCTAATTCTGTCGCGTCAGAAGACTGCAAAATAGTTGCTAATTATTTAATTAACGAAATTTCCTTTCATACTCATCGTACAATTTGTCTCGAAAAATAACGTTGCATAGTAAAATCAATTTGCAACAAAAATACGAAGTAAATTTACGATATCGACTCTCGTATGGATTTAAAAAAAAAAAAAATTATCTCGAAAGTCGAGAAACTCGGGCCCAAGCCCTCAAAGTGGATTCATTGGAAACATCTGCAGTAGCGCTTTGGCATCATGTCACCATGTATGTGCAACTCGGGTTGCCTACCTGTCGACATTGCCACAATGCTCCTACTTTTGAGCATCTGTATCTTAGAAACGATTTGTCTAAGCGTGTTCGAACAAATGCACTTTCTTGTTCCTTATGTCATTCCGGTTCTTTATTTACTAGGATGGGTAGCTACAGGCGTATATCCATAATAGCATACGCTACTCCACGTTCCAACGCAAGGGATCAGATGGTGTTCACAATTTATTCCCAGCATACGTGTTGTACTGCATCCGAATTGAATCCGGAAGGTCAGCGCTCCATTTGTAATGGTTGTTGAATTATTGTCACGTAACATGTTCATTAACACATATTTTACGGTGGTATTGCGTCCATACTATTGACAATAGAGGCGTGGTTCCTATACTCATTGTTCTTGATTTAGGTCTGGCTACCTGTACCCGTGAGCATTTACACGATTTACTTTCCATCATATATATATATATATATATATATATATATATATACACACACACACACACCTATACGGGTTTATAGTATGAATCGAGGACTTCATCATTTAACGTATAATCTGAGGACCTCTATCTAATAGCTTAAGTAATATTGTTTTTAATTAACTAATATTTTTCCCCAACTAGTTTATAGAACAGAATACCGTTTATCATATTGATTTTTTAATTAAAGAAGTTTTATTGTTGACCTAA
>PNEQ01022622.1:0-15689 GCA_003012365.1 Medauroidea extradentata
GGGGGGGGAGGGAAGTGGAGAAGTTCTAAAAATAAACCAGCTCTGCCTGGGTGGGGGGGTTGACGCAGTGTGACCAGGCTACCTTCTTCCTCATTCTCTCCTCCACTCATTCACTCCGCTTCTCCCTGGCCACTGAAATACTCCAGACCCGTGGCACATACGCATGTGTCTTACCGTAACTGTATCTAGCTCACAGTGCGGGAGGAAAGCACAAAATCACGTGATCGTCATATCACACAGCATCAGGGTGTCGCACAATGTGCCATTCCTGCCTTCCATTCTTCTTTTCCTCTCTCTTTTCGCGCATCATCACACACACATTTGAACTCGAGCGCCGTGCACAAGCAGACGGCAAGGAAGCCTCAAGGTCAGTGCGACAGGCCTGCGCGGTAACGGAAACAAAGCCAGGACCGTACAACGCCACACGACGCAGCATTATTCGTCAATTTCGCACACTTTACTGACTTCTCTATCAAAATGACTTTGAATTACTAGGACTTGATCCCTGTTTGGGCCAGAAAAAAGCTTCGAATTACAAATTAACCGAATTTCGAACTAACCAAACTTCGTTGCATGTAAAATCCTATCCTACGTTCGGGACCGAGCGATGTCTTCGATTTATATAGCATTTCGAATTAACCGAGTTCGAATTAACGAGGTTTTACTGTAAAGTGGGAAGGAGCATTACCAAGGGACATTGCTGCTTGTGTGGCGAGTCTACTTAAGCTGACGGCAGAACTTCAAGACATGGGTGAGTCTCCCCCGACCTTTTCCGTGCCGTTGTATTCATCACCGATGGAGTCCACTGAACTTGGGCTTATGGCGATCATCTAGCTTCCGTTAATCTCAAGCGGGGCCTTAAGCGAGACCTGGAGCGCCGAGTGACGGCAAATGCGGTTGTGCCTGGACTTGTACAGGCGGGCGAGTTTGTGGAAATTTTAATGTCGCCCTCGTGAAAAGGGGATTGTCTATTAACCTGTATAGATATCCCTGAAATTGCTGGAGACTGTATGTGGATGAATGTTGTGAAAGGCATTAATCAGTTGTTAAAGAGAAATTCACGAGTAAAATTGACCCAATTGTACTAGTAATAAGCATCTGACACTTTATTGTTCTCTGTGGTGGACAATCGACGTTTGGAGTGTATGTAAATTAGAATAGTGCATACAACGCACGAAGCACTATTGGATGTTTAGGCCTATATTACATTGTAAAGGCTTGTAATCTGAAAGTACCTGAATATATTTATGATCAGTGAATCTACACAAGTTTCTTTGTTCAAGAATGTAGTTGACCAACCTTGCAGCCTACATCTTTAAGAATAGGTAGGAGTTTTGCTCGAGTCTTGCCCTGTTTGTGTGGGCTTAGCCGTGGGGCTAAGTATTCAGGGAGTGTATTCGTTAAGGCCTTCGGCCTGAGAGAGTAAACTGGGTCAATGTTCGGCTCAAGTGGACGGCGATCTTCAAGTGCTCACAAAATCTTCCAGGAAAATTACTGAGATTTCATTTTTCCGTATTAGATTGGAATCGACACCTAGTTCATTTTGATGTAAGAAATTCAATTTGGTCTTTTTTGGCACTTAGCTCCTTTAGCATTTCCACTCTTCAATTATTAATTTTTATAGTAATTGGAAGCCATGTAATATTGAAATATTTTCACACTCTGTAAACCTTGCAAAGAAATTCTAGTTGCACTTTCAGATTCAATTATGTATGTTTAGTAGCAAAGTACAGACTATAGGTTCACATAAGTTTTGGAAACTAAAATGACTATAGATCTAGAACGCATATTTTTTTATATTACGTACATCAGAAATATTCTTTGTTAACAACACAATTAAGAGAGCAATATTGGTTTTCAAGTAGTTTGTAAATTACAATATTATTACAAACAAAAAATTGGAAAAGAAACAAAAGAAATAGCCAATGATTGTTGTAAACTAGACTTACTCATTAAGAAGATATAGGCTACTAAATGAAAGTTTTCTTGGAAGTTAACATTTCATTTACCGTAATTTTTTCAGATAGGATATCTTGGAAGTTTCAGCGTATGGTATATATGTATCAACTTTTTTTTATTTTTATAACAGTATGCAGGTAGAGTTATTTAGTAAGTATTTAATTTTACGGTTACGTTTATCATACTAAATACACCAAAGATGGATAAAATAAATAACTTACCTGTGCTGATTCTGGTAATTTTGCAGTACTATTCTTTAAAATGTTCTGATACACAGTACAAAATGCTCCACAGTTGTTATTTTCTTTAAATTAAAGCCCATGTCACTCCACAAAGAATGCTTTGGCCTGCCAGCTATTTTGTAACAGCTGAAGTATCTTATCCTATGCCTTGTATGCCATTAGTTTGTGGCCATTATGTGCTGTTGTAGAAATAAATGTAGAAATACACTTTATTAAAATTGTAAATTTTTACAAACAATAACATTTTGTTTGAGAGCTAGTGTACTTCAGCAATTTTTCACGTTTTAGCACGCAAACTGGGAAGGCGATAAGTCGAATATAACTCGTCCACCAAATACCTCATTGCCTTTAGGGGAAGGGTACTAAACTTGCGTGTAGTGTTTTCGTAGTAAGTGATTTACAACGTGACTTCAAACAATGACTTGAGTATTTTAGTTGTGGAAAGTTTGTGGCAAAGCCCAATGTAGTTTATATGAATTTCTTTTACGATTATGATTGATATTTTATTAGCTACAGCAACATGAAGTCATTTTTAGAACTTTAGAGGGGCTTGCTAATCACGTTTTTTATTAGCGGAAGGCATTTTTAAAACCATAAGAACACAGTTTGAAGTGTGTCTTCTTTTTGTAGTTAAACTCTTAGGAAACATTAATACAGTACCGTATTCGCCAATGCACCCCGCGCACCTTTTTTCCCAAATTAGAATGCCCAAAATGGGTAATTTAAGTTTGAAGTTCGTGCGCACGTACGGGAGGGAGGCTTGGCAACGCTGCGAGGGTGGTGCGGCGGTGGAATGTGGATGTCTAGACGAGTGATCGCGGATAACTTACGAACTCACGTGTGCAGCTAATAGTGTTCTCTGCGTGTAACTGATTAGCGTACAGTTATCGTAGTGTTTATGTTGATAGTTCGGGCAGTAAAAATGTCAAAACGATTGTGTTCATTTACAGTGGGAGAGAAACTGAAGGTGATAAAAGAAGTAGGGAGAGTTAGGAAATCGCGCGGTAGGCCGTAAATACGGCATTGCGGAGTCGTGAATCAGAGACTGGCGGAAAATGAGAAACAAGTTGCAGGAAAGCAATGTGAACAGGAGGGCCTTCAGTGGGAAAAAAGCTAAATTTCCACACGTAGAAGAAAGATTAGTTGCATACATAGCTGCATTACGACCGTTTGGATATGCCGTTTCTACTGACGTGTCAATTGGAGAACTTGAAAATTGCCCGAGAATTGGGTGTAAATCCTGAGTTCAAGGCTAGTAAGAACTGGATTTACCGATTCTACAGACGGAATGGCTTATCTGTGCGACGGAAAATGACTGTTTGCCAGCGACTTCCCGATGCCTATAATGACAAGTTGGTTCAGTATCGTCACGTTATTCGCTTGCGGCAGAAGCACTCGTACCTACTGAGGCAAATGGGAAATGCCCATCAGACCCCCGTCTATTTTGAAATGCCGTCTGACACAACAGTTGAGGCACGTGGCTCAAAATCTGTGCAAGTAAGAACAGGTGGCAATGAAAGGCAGCGGTGTACCATCATGCTTACAATGCCAGCGGACGGGAAAAAGCTTACTCATTTGTGATTTTCAAGCGCAAATTGATACCGAAAAATGAGAAAATACTGGCCGGAATTTTCGTAAGGGCGCATGAAAAAGGCTGGATGGACAACACTTTAGTAGCTGAGTGGTTGAAATGTGTGTGGGAACGCCGGCCAGGAGCCCTACTGCGACAAAGAAGTAAGTTGGTTCTGGACAGTTATCGTGGCCACCTGACTGATAATGTTAAAAAAGTCTACAGGAAGGAAACACCGACCAGGTAATAATCCCGGGTGGCATGACCTCGATTCTCCAGCCCCTAGATGTGTGCGTAAACCGGCCGTTTAAAGCACATTTAAAAAGGCTTTATACGGAATGGATGGCAAGTGCGGAGCACATCTACACTCCCACAGGCGCAGCTTTGTGGGTGGATAAAGACAGCGTGGGCTCTAATCCCAGAAGATCTTGTTCTCAAAAGTTTCCGCACATGCTGCATTAGTAATACGCTCGACGGAAGTAAAGATGATAATGTTTGGGAGAGTGACGCAGTTTCCGAGGACAGTCCTGACGAAATAGACGGGGACAGCAGCGATGACGACGGTGGTACCTAATGATGATGACGATGACGTACCAGGTTAAAGACTTTTTTTTTATTTATACCAAAGACTTTATTTTTTCCCCGACTTTTCATCTACACAGGCCTCCAAGTGGTCAAATAGTGAATATAGTGACCATCTGACCTGGAAAAGTGACTACGAACTGACTATAAAGGAAAAAAAGTGACTACAATTTTTTTTTAAAAGATTAAAAACACACATAGCAACAATTTCCTCCTTTTTTTTTATACATAGTAGCTTTCCTAACACCTACTAGCTATAATACTGGAAATACAAACAGCTTAAATTTGTCTCAATTATTAAATGAAATAGGCCTACATAACTGAGTCAAAATAATTTACCAATATTAAGCAACTGTCTTTCTATCAGGCCATGAAACTACAGGCCAAGTCCAAATTGGTGCAATATAATATTTTGTGATTTTAAACTACAGTAGAACCCCTATTTTACACTTTTCTGATGACCAACAAAAAATTATGTAAATGAGGGGAAAGTGTAAATGGGGGGAAAGGAAAAATTGCAATGCTACACCCAAGGAACTATTAGATAAAATTCAACGGACTTGCAAATTTGTACATTATAGCTCTACGATGTAATAAACACATGTTTAAACAAATATTTAGATTTATTTCACATCTTTAGCAACCTCGTCAATATTATTTACTGTAAATATAGCACACATACCTGTTAATGCAGGACTTCTTTTGTAAACACAACACTACTGTAAAAATTTTACATATAATATGTACACATTAAAACACAACATTGGTCTTAACAAAATTAAGTGCATACTGCACCAGTATGCATTATTTATTCTCAAAAAAATCTGAAATTTTACTTTGAGTTTTACTTTTGCATCCCAGTTCTTCAACCTGCTGCTGAATCTTATGCAATGAAGGGAGCACATGTTCACTGTCACTAACACTTGTCAAATAGCGACTAACAGTTTCAAGTGCTGTCACTGCATCAGCATTTGTTGGTGGTGGCAGTGGCATTTCTTCTTCCTCTTCACCTTCATCGTCTTCATCTTCATTCTGCACATCACTGCTGCTGGCTTTGTTCTCTATGTGCTGCTCAATGACATCATTTAATGTTGGTATGTCACACGTCACAAGTCCTTCATCAACAAGCACGAACTGCTCAAATGACTCTTCCACTTCCAGTGTTTCCCATTCAGGAGGCATCTTTTCTGGCTCCTCTGTAGTTGTAGCATGTTCACAATGAAAGCCTGCTTTCTTAAAACAGTTGTGGATGGTCGCAACGCTTACTTCAGACCATGCCCTAGCTATGTAGTGCAAAGCCGTTAAAACATTGATTTTCAAGTTGGCTGCACTGTTACCAGAATCAACCAAGATGATTGCCTTCTGAACCAGTCTTTTTCTGAAATTTCACCTTGAAACTGTGGATGATTCCCAGATTCAAGGGCTGCAGATGGCTTGTGGTATTTGGGGGAAAGAAAACCAATTTTATATTTCTAAGAGAAACGTCTACTGGATGGGCTGGGCAGTTATCAATGAACAATAATATCTTCCTGTTATGGACCCCCATTTTCGCATCCAGGGCATGCAACTGAGAGGCAAAGAGAGCACCAGTCATCCATGCCTTTTTATTAGCTAAGTACTTGGTTGGGAGGGTCTTGGTACCTTTAAAACACCTAGGTTTCAAGCACTTTCCCACCACAATTGGCTGTAACTTCTCACTGCCGTCGGAGTTCGTAAACAACACAGTTAACCTAAGTTTACTTAGCTTCCCACCATGGCACTTCTCCCCGCGGAATCCCAATGTTTTGTTTGGAATCAAATTGAAAAATAAGCCAGTTTCGTCGGCATTGAAGATGTTTCTTGGCTCATAACCACTAAAGATTTGTGGCAATTTCTTTTTCCAATCTTCAACGCCTTCTACATCGACACTGTTGCTCTCCCCAGATACCGCATGATAAACAACATTGTATCGGTTTTTAAAACGATCGATCCCGCCGTTAGATGCACAGAAGCCTTCAATTCCAAGCCGTGTTGACACGTGAATCGCCTTTTCTCGAAGCAACTTCCCATCAACAGGAATACCGGCGGTCCTCATGTTGACAAACCACTCTTTCATTAAAATGTCTAATTCTTCATATTTAGACTTTTTATAGATTTGATATGTTTTGAGTTACTGCCGCTGCGCCGCGAAGCATTTTCAATTGCCTCGCACATTCGTTCGATCGTATTTAAAATCGACACTGGAATATCCAATTGTTTTGCTAACGAAACGCGAATTCCATTGTGTGCGTCTAAACGTCTTAAAATGTCGATCTTTCGCTCAATCGTGAGCGTTTTTCTGTCTCTGTTTGGCCATTTCATGAATTATGATCGAAAACTAACTCAAACGATAATTTCACGTGGTAAACATAACCAAACTTGCACGACAATAAACAATGGAGCGGAAGCCGGAAGAAAACCATAGATGCGACGGTGCATAGAGGAACAGTGTCGAGAATTGATAGTCTGGCAACCTGACAGAATAAAATTGCGTGGTTCTCGGAAAAAAAAGAGGGAATTTTCATGAACGATGGAGAAATAATGAGGAATACTTCCCAAATTCTTGTGTAACGATCACGTGAAGGAAATTTTGGTCTTAGAGGTTACTGTAAACAACAACAAATAATAAACGTGTCCGAAAGAGAATAGTGTATTGTGCGGGAAAGCGGTAATTGTGTCGTCGTAAATGGCGGGATAGTAATATATTGTTAATATAGGCCAATCGTCAGGACCAAAATAAAACGGTGTATATTGCGGGAATGTAAAATCGGGGTTCTACTGTACTGTACAGTACATCAAATTTGTACCCCAAACATGAGTCACGTAACTATTTTGTCAAACAAAATCATACTGGACACATCAATACTGTTAACCAATTACACATTAGTGGTGTGTCTACTTTGTACTCATGTTTCATGTGTACGATATTAGACACACCTATTTTCAGTGAAAATATTTTAAAGATTTCGTCCATTTTAACGAGATTCTTTCACTAATTTTATTGCTGTTTTTCATGTCATTTTGTTATAAATTTTACTAATGTTTTACATGTCAAGATCTATTGCTGCAGTATCAAATGTGTGCTGGGCTAAGTCCCTATTTTAGCTAAACATTTAAATATAAATATTTACAAAAATACGTAACTTTAGTTTAATGGTTTGAAAATGTAGACAAATGTTACACCTAATCTGTGTGTTGTATAGACCTAAAAGTCACTAAAAAGATATGAATGGAATGAGGACATAGAAGTTATAAATAAATATTAATAACAAGAATAAGTAGGTATAATTTATTCCAACAGTAAAATCAGACATTTCGTGGACAAAAAAAAAAGTCAAATTATCTTATGTTGACGCTCGAATGTTTTCCATCACACCTAACAATTTACAACTGGGAAATAAATTTATTCACCTCATATTTTACAAAATAGTGTCTGTATTAATAATTCCAAAATGCAAACACAAGTGATAAAAATGTATAGCTCTGAAAAACCTATACCTTTGTTTTCCACCTCTACATTTCCGGTTTAATACGCAACAATTTTACCGTAGTCTTTTTTTTACCCCACTGGTAAAATTTATGCTGGATTATGATAATAGTTTGAGTACTCGCGATTCGTGAAGAAAATTTATTGCCATTTCACACACACATGAATTCTGGTAAAATTAACGTCGCATCATTACAAATTTAAAATTCATTGTGCCTAAAAATTTTTGCCTTATTAAAATATACAAATTTATGTCATTACTACATATCAAAAGCAAAAAATGAAAAGGATAACATTTAACAACCTACACGGATAAATAAACATGTTGCATTACGTAACCTAAACAACCACCATATTCCAGTCGACTTCAATATTCTAGAAATTCTCACGGTCGAAGATTGAGTTCGTCAATTGCCAAATTTTCATAATTCCACACAAGTTTATACATTTTTGAGATTTCAAACAGAGATAGGGACTACAGTTCCAGACACACATTTGTCTAACACACAAACAATCTAACAACGTTGCCAAGCTTACCAAAGGACTAGTCATTGTCAAACTTAAATACAGTAAAAATAAATACAAAACAAACTGAAAATTGTATTTTCCTTCCTTCAATTATTCAACAGAATTTTTTTGGAACAATTTCATTGATTTAAAAAAGCCAATTTCGAGCACTTCAAAAAAGTGAAAAAAGTGAAAATTTTCAGAAAAAGTGACTAAAAGTGACATTTGTCAAAAATAGTGACTAGAAGTGAAAAAAGTGACCGACTTTGAGGTCTGTCTACAGAATCCATTTGTACATTGCTGTATTTATTGCGAGTGATACATGCAGAGCTAAGCTTTTTTATTCACTGAAAACGTCTCGTGAAGTGGTGATACACGTGGAGTGTTTGTATTGCTTTTGTGCTGCGACTGTACCAGTTGACCTTGACTACTTCCGCTCGCTTACTCACGTGTCCGAGCGCGCCCACATACACACACAGACACTGGCTGGTGCCGTGTTGCTGGCATGCAGCACTTGCCACTTGGAAGCAAAAAAGTGCATGTCAACCTCTCGTTGCGGCAAACTCAGTTCCGTGCATTAACATCCGCCCCATCTATGAGGCATTGATTTATTTTAAAGAAGTGGCTGCTATACACAAATAAATATAGTAGGTGAGAATAATTTTTGTTTGATTGTTTTGCCCCATAATAAAATTTTTCTATCCCAAAAAATTAATTTTTTAAAAAAATCTTTTTCCCCAAATTTGTCATTCAAAAAAGGGATGCGCGGCTTACATAGGTACGGGGGGTACATGGGCGAGTACGGTAGTTGTACAAGGAAAAATACTTTCCGTACTATACTACATACGGCTCATGTGACCGATCCACTGACTCTTAAAAAGCAAAATATTTATTTTGACAGCAAAAGAGATTAATTTCAATATATTCTACATCAGATTCTACATAATCTACATAATTTTCTACGTGTAAGTAGAAAAATAATATTCTACTTGTAATGACCCAATCCTGCTTTCTGGGGTGGTTTTTTTCGGAAGATATCTGGCTAGTTAAAAACTGTAATATTAATTTTAAATACTTGTTTTTTACACTACATACAATTTGAATAAGAACTCTATGCGAACAATGGGAATTTTTTTTTGTATTTGGGTATGGGGGTCAAAGTTGGCCCAAAATGGCCAAAATTCTCTATTGCGGCCTTTCCGGTTACAAGTCAGTTTTGTTGAGAACAGTGAGGGATCGCATCAGCGGGATTCTACTGTATATACCAATTTAGAGTAAACATTGTCAGGACCCAAGGCATTAAGTTAAATTGAGGTTTAACTGTATGTACCACGACCTCTTAAACCCTACCAACATACTGTGGGGAGCTAAGGAGAAGACACGGCAGACCAGCTGGGTGGTGGTTGGAGCCGCACAGCTCTCAACTTGTGCCACCTTCAGCCACATTCCTGAGACTTGCCTTCCTCTCAGCTACAGACAATGGACTAAATGTAACAAAAAACATTTTCACTGGGGAACATTAATTTGCCATATGTTTGAGCCTATTTCCTCAGATGAGTAAGGAAAGACGATACTAATGCTTCACAGGTTTGAAATTCAGGTGTGCAGACATTCTCTCATCACTGGAAACACTATTGACTCATCACAGAAGTAGCGACATAGGCAGAATAATATATACCTTGGCTTCCTCTGCAGTGATTCTGTGAATAGTGAAGCGACCCTTGACATCATAGATAAGACGGAAAAATTCTCCAGTTTTCTCTATGGTCACAACATCTGAAAAAAAAATACCAAATAACATAATCTTTCTACATACCTACACCACACATGAAACTGAATAATTTCACTATAAAACTTGTATCTTAATACACAAAAAAAATTAAAATAAATAAAAAAAACCTGCATAATAGCATACATTTTTTGTGGGATTATTCAGTTTCCACAGAAAAACAATTCAAATGAAACTTGTTTGACACATCCTACATCTTAGTAGATGATGCCATTTCAATACATCTTAATTGTTTAATTAAACTATAAAATTAGATCACGAACACAACCCTGTTTATTTAAACTTACAACAGAGATGTATTCATTCCAACACGGTAATAATCAGTAGGCTACGATTACTTTTGCTATTTTGAGCTCCTTCAGCGTACTGTAGCCACGATACCGGAAACTATTTAAAGGTATTAATCAACGTTTATATTGGAGGCATCGACATTTCCTATTGATGAATGGCAATTAAACTGGTGGCAAAACTGTTTCATACAGTGTTCAAGATGGCTGGTGTTTTGGTATCTTAAGACCAACAGAACACGGCACACAAGTTGAGAAAAAGAATTCTCGATTGTTCCATACAATCTCTAGTTATTTTCTTAGCGTAACGCGAATAAATAATTTACATCGAAAAATACGTGGAAATAGTTTGGAATTCGCTGTATTATCACAATATTCCCTTCAACATGTAAATACTATGCATATTCCCTGTAATCCTGTAATTCCCGGTATATGGCCACTTTGTATAATACATATGTTTCACGACAAGCATGGTGGTGTTAGCTTAATTTTATAAATCACTACAGTGGGACCTCGTTGCATCGTTCCCGTTTCTTTTGTTTTCCCTGATCCATTGATCGTTTTTCATGGTCCCGACAAATTGCCTATATAAACAATGTTAAATAAACCCAAATGCAACGTTCCTTTATATATAAATTTCCCGCATTGAACGTTCAGACATTTTCGGCATCAACAAAAAAAGTTAACTTACATTTTAAGTCTTCATACCACGCTCGTATACACTTCTCGAAACAAATAGGTGTAAACAACGTATCAAAACAGCACAAGGCAAACATTTAGCGTTGTCAAAAATACGGGCAAATGTAATATGTTTGGTTTGATTTGACTATAAATTTCACAGTTAATGTTTCAAATGTTTGGTAATCGTTCATCTTATTTTAAGAAACCTTTTACATACGGTAGGTTGTGTGTAAACACAAACATTGCTGTATTTTCGTTAAGCGAACAACAAACACGTTGCCACAGAAAAACAATTTTTTTACAGAGGAAATATTTTTTTTATAGAGGAAATATTTTTTTTAAGTTGATATCCAAATTATTTTCAATAGATTTTGAACACGCATTGTGTACAAATTCATTTAGTTCTATTGTAAATGTGTGCTTTTATTATCGCATTTCAGTAAAGTGTAGTGAATTTTGGGAATTTTCTTCTGCCATTTTGTGCACTTCCGAGTAAAGCCGAAGGCAGCCGAGCGCAAGTGCATGAGTCAGAGAGGTTAAGTTTCGCCTTGTAAATACGCATATTGTTCATGTTGTTTTCCGTTTAGATAACAACAGTTTTGTGCATTTTGTTAACAAGTGGAGTACACAATTCTTATTTTAAGACCTGTGAAATGTACTTATAAATTATTGCTGTAACAATGTCGCTGCCTTCAAAATCTGTTCGCTCACTTGAAGAATGCCTTGAAATAATAAAAGAGGTAGAGAAATGTCCCGGTGAAAGCATGCTGACATCGTCAAATGTCTTGGACTGCCACCTTTGACGTTAAACTAGATCGTCGGTAATACAAATGAGCTATGACCATATTCAATATACACATATTTAAAGTGCAAATTTTCATATGATGGACATATTAAAATAATTTTGAGGTTATGTTTTTAGTTTTTTTAAGTGGGTGGTGGGGTGGTTGTGTGTTTCGTGCATGTTTCGTTTTCTTGCATGCATAGTTTTTTCTCATTGGCCCCTAGAAAAACGATGGACAGAGGTTTCACTGTACCGTACTGAAAATTATTTAAAAGCGCGAGGCGAGAGCTGGCAGACAGCAAGCGACCTTGGCAGAGAGACAGCCGCCTAGCTCGCCGCCATCCTCTCTGCTTTCACATTCTTAACCAGTGTGAATGTTTCCTTTCTTCCCCCCTCCTCCCTTGACCACTTCATCACAGCGCCCTCGTGCTTTTTCACCGCTTGCTCGGCTCATCCTCCCGTGTTTTTTTACATACTAGCGAGGCACTAAAATTTTTTTCCCTGTAACTTGTTGCAAAAATCGTGGTGCGCACTATACACGAGTATATACGGTATTAGCCTCCCCATTATAAAGAAAACAAATTTAACAGAGTAATTACTGAATGAATTTTACTGTAGGTTTACTCTGTTCTACCAACATATACCGCTCATAATATCACTATCTATAAGAAATCTGAACAAACCTAGTTGGTAGTTTTGGTTTCTGCATGTTTACAAACAGGAACCGATTTTGATACACCAATAGATAGGCCCCTACTATACGATTTCTGATAACACAGTTATTCAATTCTCTTTCACAATTCCATAAGCTGACAAACAATTCTTACAGAGTGCAAACTAACTAATTTAACCACACTTAGCACAGTTGACCCCTATTCTCAAATACTGTGGAATTGAGAAATAAATCAATCATTCATCGGTGAACGTGCCGATACGAGAGTACCGGTATTTAATCTCTTATTGAATATTAATACCACATACTTTTAAATTCCAAACAGTTCTAATCATCCGCATGGTTTGGTGACTATCAAATTGTTACTGTAAAAACTGCAATGATGTATTTCCCAAACATAAAAGTTATATTACCATGTTTTATGACTGAGTCGATACAGGAAGCACTTCACTAAAATATCCCCACCACAATAACAAAATTATAGATTTAAGCTTGGCAAAAGCCATCTTTACAAAAACTCTAAACTACAATGACGTGCTCTCCTACATTTTCTGGAAAAATAAGATCTTAACAATGGTTTTTTTCAATTTTGCATGGTTTGCTACATGTTTTTGTGAAATAACTACAGGGGAATAGGTAAACTAGAAAGACATTTCAAATCAAAACAGTCTTATTACTGTTTTGTGAAAGACACTGCAGCCATTTAGCCAGGCAAGAAACTACCATCGATCTGGACTGTTCGGCAAAGTTCGGGTCAGGTTCGTACAATGTGTGAATAATAATGATACTTTGTAGTGAAAAATATGGTACAATGGCTCTACATGAGGGCACTAGTTCCCGAAACTACTATCTACGATGCTGTATATCAGATGAGTACGATCTACATGCCACATGTTCAATACTAAAATTATATTATTTCAGTACCAGATTTCTTGTTATGAAATGAACAAACTGAAATTAATTAGAAAAAGCTTGGAAATCATACAATAATTTATATAACACGTACAATCATACAATATGGCACAAAACTGCACATAGTACGGGAGAATCGTACAAGTTGGCCGTTATGCACACTGCATAATGCTCTACGAAAATTCTTCCCATGAAAAGAAAGTTTTTTGCATGCAGAAAACAGCAGTATGCATACTGCATAGTTACGGTAAAACAGTCAGATTCTTAAAGACCCCTCTTTAAAAACTCAAAAATTCTGTAATGACTATCTTGTGAATATATTTACTCCTTACTGATATTCATTTCAAAGAACCAAAACTCATTCCACACAAATTAACATTTTCATCAGCACAATACAAGTAAAAACCTTATGCATGCTTCTTGTTAACTTGACTAACAGAAAGGACCTACAAAGATTGCTGCCAAACTTTTCAACAAACTTCCAAGGCACTTGCAGGACATGTTTTTTTTAAACAATATATAAAAAAACTCTTAAAGGAATTAAATACCCTATTATTTCTATTCAGTTAAATAATAACGCAATCAATAAGCAAAAATGTATGTAGTGTACTAATGTAAGAATTTTGGCAACATTTTGTGTTTTTTCCCCCTTCTCTTTCAATTTCATGTTGTGGTGGTAGCGATGAAGAATGCAGGTGTGGATCAATAAATTACATGTTTGGACCAGAACAATACATTTTTTTGCTGATTTACAGTCTGTGAGTTAACCACACCAGTAGTCGACAGTTTCAAAAATAAATGCCTAAAATAAGAGTACTTGATACACCGAACGACTCGAGTGCAGCGATGTTCACTTACTCTTGCGAGCCTAACGAAGTTTGGAACGCGCCCCATCACAGAGCGCCACCATCGCTAGTAAAGAAGTGTGTGCGAAACAGTACGGGAAAGACAAGCTGTGCTACTGTTCGACACAAGGAGGTAGGTACAAAACAGTTCTTGTTATAATACTGCATACCTGCCAACTTGTAAGGCATACCATTAGGGTCATTCCATGTGAAATCGGAAAAATGGAGGTTGCTCGACTATTTTGTATAATTTTTATAATTTAACTACGGTTACTATCATGTTCCAATAGGCGAAAACCATTTTCATTAAAATTTTATCTCTCACCGTATTGGATATAGGCTCTTTTATGCGGTGGCCCGCGCAGCAAAATCAGCTGTTGCAGCCATCTACAAAATAATCAATATTTCATTTCCCATTAAAGTTAATGTAATTTCAATTTCTACCAACTTGCAGATAAGGATTCACGCTTTCTTGTGATTACTATAAACACAACTTTCTTACATACTAAACTTTTATCACAAGGGCTTAAATTTCGGGTTTTGGAAGTTTAAAAAAGGCATTTTTAACACCTTGTAACTCAAAATGGGCTATAAACCATACACTTATATATTTTTTTATTAACACCCTGGGTACCTCTCTTTGACCTCATGCATTCAAACCACCGTGTTTTTTGACCCTAGCAGTGAAATAAATTTTTAAAAATCAAATATTTTCAAAAATTGCCAACTTTCCAGTCATATAAACTGAAAAGGGCTGAATGGAAAATTGTTTTGCTTAGCAGGTATAAACTCCTGTTGGTATGTAACCAATCCCCACAGAAAAAGTTTTGTGGTTCAAACTGGTTAAAAAGTTATGAACACTCAAATATCTTCAAAAATCACTTCAAGCTTTCAGAAGTTTAAAAATAACCATTACTTATATCATGTGTCGTACAAAGGTCTTTAAATATCAAACATTTGTATGTTATGTATTAGTAGCATAAGAAATAGTCTTTGACCTTGCACACTCAATTTATCATTATTTTACACACTTTATGGAAAAAAAAAAAAATTCTCAAAATTGAAACACTTGCAGTTATCAGAAAAAGTTATACGTTTTTAAATTTGTTAAGTTCAAAATGTAACTTATTAATTAATCTAAATTCAGTATCATACTGAAAAGTGACAGTTCATAACTTGTAATTCCCCAGTATGCATAAATGTTTCATCTTGAAGCATTATGGTTACCAAAAATTTATATAAGCTTAAAAATCCATTTTCTATATTGTTAGCAAGCCTGCCTACATGTCTGGTGTTGTGAGATTGTTAGCTGGAGAGGCTAGGTCTTCAGCTGAACCTGCACGGACCTGGTGT
>PNEQ01022623.1:0-15686 GCA_003012365.1 Medauroidea extradentata
TAATTTTGTTTCAATTAAATAGAAAATTGCAGTTAAGCATTTTATTGAGTTATGTTAATACTAAGAGTGAAAGGTATGTCTCAACACATTTATCTCTCTAGGTATGTTTTGCTCATGTTCACACATACTCACACATTTGGCTACATCTATGACTTGTTTCATAAAACCATAATTAATCCAGTACCCTTGTCCCACTGGACTGTAAGTTGACAATCTTAATAATCATGCCAAATGTGGATTTACTCCAGAGGTCTGAGAGGCACCTGTAGCAACACATTATAACACAATTCCAGCAGCACTAAATAAATATAAATATATATATATATATATATATATTTTTTTTTTTTTTTTTTTGCTGTTGAAGGATAAAGATTTACTTGTTTATTATTGGAACTGCAGTAAGCATGAAAAGGTTGTTGGTGGTAATTGATAAAAACCTACTAAAAATTGTTAAACCAGTTTTTTTTATTTATGCCAAACATATTTAATGGTTAGTAGCATGAAATGACTGTATAATACAATGCAGACATTGAACCATGTTTCTTTTCTACTAGAATTAATTTCAGAAAAAGGTAAACAATTTGAACAACAAATGCAGTCGAGCTCCAAAACCAGCAACATGTAGGCTACTACGTTTATGTATGTAAACGAACACATTATTTCCTTCCACAGGTAAGGGCAATGAAAGCTTATTTCAATCATAATAACTTAGAAATTATTTACAACAAAGTACACTATACAACAATTAAAAATGGAAGTAGAGACTTACAGTTGGCTATACTGGTGCATCATACACCCATACGGTTGCCACTCACGGTCACCTTGGTATCGGCCATCGGACAGAAGCCACTTACACGAATCTATTCCTGTAACACATTAAAAAAAAAAAAAATCAGAAATGTAGCAATCTATCAAATAAAACCAATTAGGAAGATAAAAGGCAAACATACAAATAGGATGACAAATATTTTTAAAATACTGATAAACATTGGTCTTAACAGTGCGTACATACTGGCGAATTCAGCTGTGAGCCGCTCGCAATGCGTTAAGAGTTAAAATTAGTTTCAACGAAACTCCAGTGATCCACTGGATAGCAGAACCAACAAGGAGTCTACAAGTGGATGATAGTCTACTGGTAGCACGGAAGGTTCACGAGCAACGTCCAGACTAGCTCTGCGAATAATTTTGTGTTCGTCGAAAAAACTTCCTTCCTTCAGATCCTCACGAGCAGTTCATTCAGTGCTTGTATTTCGTTCGGGAACAGTGTACAAACTGGCGAACATATTGCTAACAAGGCTAGTGTGTACACGCCCTTAAAGAATATTAACTTCTCTCTCTCACTCTATCTCTCTATCTACATCTCTATACCTCTCTCTATCTACATCTCTATCTATATCTCTCTCTAACTACCTACATCTCTATATTTCTCTGTATCTACTTACATCTCTATATGTAAACCGGGGTTACTTTGTCCATTTTCAGGGTTACTTTGACCAATGCAAATGTTAGCTTTGGGGTCTTGTGGTGAATAAGTAGATAATTGGAACCTAGTATTTAAAATAATTTCTTTTGAACATATAGTTAACCTTTAAAACTTCCTTTGCAAAAAGACATAAAGACCAAAATTTTCGGTGGGGCAAAGTTACCCCACAAGGCCAAAGTAAGCCTGGTTTATGGTATATATCTCTATCTATACATCTCTCTGCATTTCTCTCTATCTATACATCTCTCTGCATTTCTCTCTATCTATACATCTCTCTGCATTTCTCTCTATCTATACATCTCTCTGCATTTCTCTCTATCTATACATCTCTCTGCATTTCTCTCTATCTATACCTCACTCTATATCTCTCTCTCCAACTCTCTGTCTCTCTCTGTAACCTTATCCCTCTCCCCCTAATAGTCAAACTGCACTTTGTTGATGCTGATCCAATAAGCAATTTGTGCTGGTGCTTGCCCAGCCCTTGTTATGGGTGCCTGCATTTATATTAATAACTGGGCTATGAGTGCTTCGAGCGTGTGTGGAGCCTGTCTTGAACTGTTTCCCGTCTGGCTTCGGACTCTACCTTCGGCGATCTTCGGGCCCTCTTGGAGACGCTCTGGTTTCCCTCCCTCCAGCCACCCTCCCTTGCCTTCCCCTACATGCCATCCGTGGTCGGCTGGCCCGGCCGCTGCTGGCTACTCTTCTCCCAGCTGCGCTCCATGTCTGACCTACTCTCTCTGATGGGACTTACTCGTCATGCCGCCGATTTGCGTGTCTTTCTACAGTAAGAGTTTGTTGCTTTTCTTTAGTTAGGTTCCTCCCGGCTCCAATGTTTATTGGTGTCTCGGTACGTCGCAAGGTTTCCTCGAGTAAAGTTTATTATTCTTTGAATTTCAATTTGTGTTCCGGTTTGTACGGTTGGCGGCATGCCGAGTGAGTTACCTTTTTCTGTCCCTATTCGACCGTTCCTCTGTTAATCGCTTTTGTCGTGACTCAGAACCGTGTCGCTTGATTATTGTGCCATATAATGTTCAATTGTGTAACTTACTTTGTGCTCGCAATATATGTATACCTTTGTTAAATTATTTGTGTATTTAATTTAAGTAGAGTTGAGTCACTACGATATCGGGAATATCCCGTTCCCTTTTCGTGTTGCCAAACGCAGCACAAATTCACTGGAGCATGCAAAATAAGTTTTTGTGATACATAAATTTTTGGATAAAAGTTTTAAAATGTATACGTATACACAAATTTGTCTTTGTCTTTTTAGGCTATATTTATACAAGCTTAAAATTACAAAATTTCAAACATTTCTTAAGTGTGCTGCAATGGACGACTTGGAAGTACACACCCTCTGACATCACACTGCAGAGGAAGAGTACTGTGGGAAACATAGCTTGTTTACAAACATGCTGAATTGTTAGTTGATAATGGCAGAAACCAAACATTTTGTGCACCCATAGACTTGCAGGCATGAGTAAAAAATGTTAGTTGCAATCTCATGGTTAAGGTACGCAAATGCATAAGATTAATGTTTACCTGAAAAAGCGGCAAATTCCAAACGAAAATAAATTTTCTTGACATACATCTCATACCGTACATGTGAAGCCAAACACCTAAATGAAGGTTATGTTCGGTTGCGGTATCCACGGAGGTAGGAATTGTATCCCACACCTGACTGAAGCTCCACCTCTTTTCAAGTCGTCCATTCATACAGTGAAAATGGTCACAATAATTAAAACAAAGTATGGGCCCAGTTTCTTAATAAATGATAGAAAGAATATATTTCCTAACATTATAACAGATAGTGTGTGAAAAATGTTGTGACAACCTAAAAATTCTAAATGGTAGTTTGTAATATGCCTAGCTCACTTATTGACAACACAGCCATTGCTGCATGAATAGCTCCTTTGCAGCTGTCAGTCAAACTTCAAATAAGAGAAAAAGTCTACATGCGACAAATTATGCCCAGAATATTATTAGTAAACATTATTTCAACAACCTAGAAACAAGTGTTCTTCCTGCCAACAAATTACGAAAACATAACTGACAAGTTCGGACTTGTCCTTAGTCTAAAAGATAAATTTTTTTCCTTGAAATTTACAAAGTCAAAAGATGAGAAAACTTATAATAGTTTACATAAAAGTTGGAGAGTTAGTAAAACTGAATATGAATTAAACATAAAATAGGCTGTATGGGTAGAACAATGAAAGATTTGTTGACATTTAGTGAGGAAAAACACAGGAGGATATTGAACTAATTTTAAGTAAATTTCAATAAATTCACGCATATTTTCAAACCAAGCATACACAGATTTTTATTGATTGAATTTTTAAAGTTTGCAAAACTACATCCCAAAAATTGTATTGTAATTTAAGATAGAGGCCCAACAGTGTTAGAGTTTGTAAGAATCACTGAAATTTCAAATTCATGCTGAATGAATCCAAAAGTCTTCAGAAAATATTCCATTAAAATCTATGACTGCACTGCAAGGGTTGAGTGTATCCCTGCATTATCTGCTTGTTACAGTACATTTGAATGTCAATTCTGTAGGCCAAGGGCCCACGTTGGGATGTTAATACTGGTAAACTTCAGGAGATGATTGAACCAGGATTCACATATCTGATATAAATATGTGGGCCATCATCAGAAAACAAAAACAGCAGCGTGGGATGACAGCTTAAGGCAGTGCTTGACTCAATACAGTAACAATGAAAAAGGATGGGAAGAGAATGCTCAACAGGCTGAAGAAAAGACAGGGCGAGACCACAAAGACACTGATGGGTAGCTCATAAAAGGACAATTGATTTGGCTGCTGTGTGTTCCTCTAAAAATTCATGGTGACAATTTCCTGTACCAGGCAATGCTGGGAGTGACCCTAAAAGATTCTGAAGATATTAAGGAAAATGGGCCTTTGAGATTAATCATTTAGAGTCTTTGGCGGAACCTATGATGGCTCAAATTGATTGACTGGTTTATTACAAAAAGCCTTCCAAATAATATCAAGGGTTTATTGTATCTTGTATGTATTCAAGTGTTTACGTCTTTCTAAATTATTCATTTTGCCACGTGTTTACATTGACAAACATTTTTCTATGCCTGAACACATGTCAAATATATTTTCATCATTGTCTCTTCACTTAAATATTGTCAGATGCTTTATGTTGCTTTTCAGTGCCTATCAAGTGTTATTTTGTGTTATGTTTACTGTCTCTAGTGATTATGTGCCATGGGCGAACTTTCCAAAGTTTCCAATTGTTTTGTATGGCATTAGGAATGCACCCTAGAAACAAACTTTGTAATAGTTATAGAAGATTGCAGGCTTTCGCGGCCATTGTCAGGCTGGTTGTCTTGGCTTCTGGGCTGGAGCCGCGTCTTGTTGGTAGCTCGTACAGACGTTTCACCGTACCTTGCAACAGGCATCTTCAAGGTGTCTCGAGCAAGATTGAAAGCCAGGCCGCCACCGGATGATCATCACAGTCGAAGCTCAGCGCGGGGGAAGTACAAATCCCTGTGGGGATTTTTGTCCTCCCAATAGTTTATCATATGTAACGTCAGGGTTGGGGTCGGCTAACCCGTCCCGCCCTGCTGTCCATCATAAACTGTATTCTATCCGGCGGCAAGCCTCCAGATAGAATTAGGAACTCCCGAGTTGCCCCGAGAGCCCCTGCTGGCATTGATAGTTTTTTCCCCCTTTCTCCCTGCCTGTAGAGGAGGAGGGGGAGATGCCCTAAAACCCGGAATTTTGAAAACAGGACTTGCAGAAATGTCACGAGTTCCCGAGAGAACCCGGGACGCTTCTTAAAATTAAAGCGGAGTCTAAGCTGAAAGGTTTCCCTGACATGACTGGACGTATCGTCGGGTCGCCAAGGACCTGCCTTTATTATTATTATGTGTACTGTTTTGTGTAATTTTGATGTTTTGTTATTAATTTTATTGATGATTTTAAAAGAAAAATTTTACGTTAAGTTAAATAGGTATTGATTTAATTACATTAGTAAATAAGGTTAATATAATAGAGGTGTGAGAAAGGTATAAATAAAAAGTGTGTTCTTAACAAATAATAAGCAAAAAAATTTTTTTTTAGTTAACAAGATTATGGTGTGGTGTGTGGTGTGTTGTATTTCCAGCAACGATGTGTGTTCAGTAGTAGTAATACAAAAATGTATTATTGTTTCTCTACTTGTGTTTGTGGTGAGTGAGTGGGAGCTTGAGCGAGAGCTGTACACCTACTTGGGGTTGGAGAGGGGGGCTGTGGGGTTGTGGAGAGCAGCACGGAGACGTCCGCACTGGTCAAGAGATGGTGTGTGAATGCAGCCGCGGCGCGGAACAGTTTTGTTAAACTGCTCTGGCTTTCGTTCCGGACCGACAGGAAAACTTTAGCCTTGCAAGGGCTATATGCAAAATTTTTGAAATTTGATTGATGTTGATTTTTGATTATTTATATGGGAAATAATTGTTGTATTGTTAAATTGTGTTTATGGTTATTTAGCGGATATGTTGCTTTTGTTTAATTAGCCTTTTGGCTGGGGTAAATTTACGTAGTTTGTCAATGTCATATTAAACGAGGAAGTTTTGGTCTGCGAATACTAGTATTTGCGTCGGGATTGTTGTTTCCTAGGCGTCTTATAACTGGGTTTAAATGTGAGGTGGTTTTATCATAAAAGTTATTATTGTGTGTTTGTAGTTTCTTAAATATGTTCTGTATTTTTAGACGTTCATATAGTTCGCGGGTTCTCGTGAAGCGAGTTGCATTTCCAATTATTCTTAAGTATTTATTTTGAATGGTTTGAAGTTGTTTTATTAAGACTGTAGCTGCATGAGCCCACACTTCATTGCCATACATAAGTGCGGAACGTACTGTTGACGTGTAAATAAGTAATTTGAGTCGTGTGGGTAGATTAGTGCTTTTTAGTAGGGGGTACAGTTGGCCAATTTTTGCTTGCGCGGTCTCTTGTGTTTGTTTTAAATGTATGTTCCACAGTAGTTTGTTGTCAATAGTGACGCCTAGGTATTTTGCAGTGTTTGTGTACGGAATGATTGTGCTGTTATATTTTATGGGTTTTGGTGTAATTACCCTTCTGCGAGTGATGATGACTGCCTGGCTTTTTTCTGCATTTATTTTTATTTTCCAGCGGCTATACCACTGATGCAGCTCGTCCAGTTGGAGTTGGGTATATAAGGTTGTGTAGGGAAGGCTCTTATCGTGGGCAAATATTACCGTATCATCTGCGTACATTTGTACTGTACAGAAGTTGTGTGGCAGGTATGCTGTATAGATGTCGTACAGAAAAGGTGAAAGTGCAGAGCCTTATGGTACACCGGCTTCTAAAGGTTTTGTAGAAGATTTGCCTTTGTCTATGCTTACGTAAAAGAGCCTTTGTTAGAAATAACTGTACAGGAGATGTATGTAGCAGTCGGGAAATTGAAAATTGATAAGTTTTTGTATGAGACCTGCTATCCAGACTTTGTCGAACGCCTTTGCGACGTCGAGAAATATGGCTATTGTGATTTTTTGGTTTTTAAGAGCTGCAGTTGAGTCTGTAATTAGATTTGAGAGTGCATGAGCTGTAGAGTGTTTAGCTTTAAATCCAAACTGGATGTCCGGGATAATGCCACGTAGCTGAGCGTGTGTATTTAGCCTGGCCAGCAGCATTTTCTCAAACACTTTACTTAAGGAGCTGAGCAGTGATATAGGCTTTGGGGGATTTGTGGGTCTTTGCCTGGTTTCGGGATGGTTATTACTTTTGCAGTTTTCCATTCTGTAGGGTAGAAATTGAATTTAAGAATGGCGTTAAACAGGTTAATTACGTAATCGAGTGCGTGAACTGGCAGGTTGTTTTGAAGTGCTTTGTAGGTGATAGTGTCGTGTCCAGCTGCTTTTTTAGGGTGAACAGATTTTAATATTGATATTAATTCCGGTAGTGTTACGTTTTCGGGTTCTTGCGTAGCTGGCTGGTTGAGAAAAGTGTTTACGTTTGTGTTTACGTCCCGGGAAAAATTAGGATCGCCTAGATCTTCGTTTGGCGTGAATTGCTCTCGTAAGGCCTCAGCAAGAGCTTCTGCTTTTTCTGCCGGGTCGTATTTTATTCCAGTGCGCGTTACTACCGGTAAAACTTGATTTTGCTGTGTTTTGCCCCGGAGAAAGCGCGAAATGGCCCAGAATTTGTTTGTACTTTCAGGGAGCTCTGTCATAAA
Organism: Medauroidea extradentata; assembly: GCA_003012365.1. Taxonomy (NCBI): domain Eukaryota; kingdom Metazoa; phylum Arthropoda; class Insecta; order Phasmatodea; family Phasmatidae; genus Medauroidea; species Medauroidea extradentata. The sequence goes on from PNEQ01022623.1 coordinate 7,682, forward strand.
TGTTTCCCATTTGTTTATTTTAATTTTCTTAAGCTCCCTGCGTAATTTGTTTTTGAGGTTGTTGTATTTATTTTTATTTTCCGGTGTTGTGTGCTTTTGGTATGTGTGTCAGGCCTGTCGTTTTTCCATTAGCAGATAGTCAATTTCCGGATAATTTTGTTTAAGAAATTCGCGTCTGTTTAGGAAAGTGGTGTTCTTTTTTATTATCTTTTTAACTGTGCCGGTAAATATTTCCAGGGCCGGGTCAATGTCGTCCGCGGAGTTAATTTCGATGTTTGTGGTTTGAAAAATTTCCTCCATGTCGGTTTTAAAATCCTGCCAGTTTGTGATCGCGATTTTTGCTAGTATCGGGTTTTGGTGTTTGAGTGTTTGTGCTTTGACTATGCAATGAACTGGCAGGTGATCTGAATCTAGTTCAGGCAGCACTTTTAATTTGAATGATGGATTTATTACGTTTGTTAGGATTATGTCAGTTGTACTGGGCTGATAGTGTACTGGTGCCGGGTAGCATGTGTCGTTTAATGGTGCTTTTATAAGAAATCCCGAGTGTTGTGCGTAAGAATATAGTATTTTGCCGTGCTGATTTTTACGTGCGCAGTACCAGTGGTCGTGTTTGACGTTAAGGTCTCCCGCAATTATAAATGGATGAGTTTGGTTTGTCAGTTTGTCCAGGTCGTCCTGGAGCATTTCTTTAAGGGGCGATAGGTAAGCAGATATTAGGGTTAAATGTCCGGCCGTGGTTTTTACATTAACTGTGGTTGTTTCAATGTTCACGCACCCGTGTTTTTTTTACATGGTGTTGGAGTTTGTTATGTACGAGGATCATAGTTCCGCCCCCCTGAGTGATCCGGTCGTTTCTGTAAGTGATGTAGTTTATAATTTGAACTCTTTTCTTTGGTTTAAGTTTTGTTTCCTGTATTAGTGCTACTTCTATAACGTAGGTTTCTAGCACTCGCTCGAGCTTGTATAGTTGTTCAAATACACCTTTGCTGTTCCAGTGCAGCAGGGAGAGGGTTTCAGGGACTTGATCGGGGCGTCCGTCCATTAAGGGGCCGAGAACGTCGCGAGGGCTTCCAACAACAACATGGATTTCTCAGATGGATCTGCAATGAGTTTCGCCTGAGTGATGTATGGCCGGAAATGTGCCATGACAGCCACGAAGTTGGCCTCCTGGAGAAACTGTGAGAGTTCTCGCATGTCTCTCAAGGCCGCCCCCATGCTGCCAGTGGCAGTCTGGGATGAGGGTAGGCGTGGTTGTTGTGACGGGGTTTTTGGTGGGGGGGGGAGGGGGTTGCACTGATGTTGTTTGTTGCATAGTTTCCTGTCTGTACGTGGGGACGTGGATGGATTTTGTGGACCCTACAGTCGCCTGTGCATAGGAATACTGAGGTGGCAGATTAGCTGCGTTCAGGATCTTGGAGTAGTGAGCTAGGTTTCTGGCCGGGGCAGGTTCTGGCTTTCTGTGATTGGCCTTGGATGTTGTGGCGGCCTGGCGTCTCTGTACAATACTGAGGTATTTGGGGCACAGCTTGGATGTTGCAGGATGTGTGCCCTGACAGTTTCTACATGTTGGGTTCTGTTTGGTTTTGTCACAGACGTCCTCTGAGTGTGGCCCGGCGCAGTGTGGGCAAGTGGGCATCATGTGACAGAAGTTACGTGTGTGGTCTAAAGCCAGGCAGTTTCTGCACTGTACCACGTCAGATGGGCGTTTTCGGTATGCAAGAGGGTGCACAACTGTCATTTTCAGCCTGTTTATTGTCAGCAGAGAGGGCAGAGTGTCATTTTGCGCCGCTGTGACGCAGAAAAATCGTTGTGGCTGCAAGTATTGTTTACTTGGGTCATGTGGGTCTGCGATCTTTCTCTGAAACTGATATATATCTATTATCTGGTAGCCACGCCCTTCCAGATCTTGCCTGATGTCATCTACGTGCGTGTTGACAGTGAGGTCGAACACGACTTTTTGTGGCTGGTCTGTGGTAGTACTGTATGTGAAATACTGTATGTGGTTTCCTGTGAGCATCGTGGTGGCTGCTTGGTATTTTTGGGCGTCGACTGCCACGATGTGCAAGCCGTTACGCGCCAAATATAGAGTGAAGCCAGTTGGTGATATGCCCCGCAGTTTTGGCACCAACAAACTGTATTTGTTGGTGTCAGGAACTACCAGGCAATATGTTGGTGCTCTTTTCCTGGTGTTTGTCAGTGCAGGGCGTGGCTGTGTATTTTGCTTGTTGCCTGAGGGGCGGGAGCTGCCTGGAGGGCCGGGTGTGAAGGGAGAAGAGTCTCGCTCTTCTCTCAGGGTACTGTACCTGTTCGAGACAGGTATGGCCGGCTCCGCCTCTGAACGACGAAGATCGTGGTCGCTTACGATCAAGCGATCAGGTCCGGAAGTTTCTGAATTTCTGTCACAGTTGTTCAGTTTGTGACTCTAGTTCCGCGCTGTCGCGTTTCTGCCTTTCTGCCAGGCGAGAACGTGCGTAGTTACGCAGCTCCTGCTGGTAACTCTCATCGTCATTTAGATCTTCCATCTCCACTTCCGGGGGGAGGGGTATGTTTCAGCTGTTTGGGCCAGTGTTTTACTTGCAGCCACGACTGTTGTGCCATCCCCAGACACAAGTACTGCGCCAGGCGGGATGTTGTTTGGTGTTTGTTGTTGCTGAAAATGCCTCGCTGGCTCCATACGGCCCCCAACCGACCTCTGCCCCGGGGGGGAGGGGGGAGGGGGAAGGATGCCGTGTGGAAAGCTCCGCTGCAGGTGTGGTGTGTTTTGTTGTATACCTAAATCGCTGCTAGCCGCTTCGCCCGCTTGCCCACTCAGGGCTAGGCTGAAGAGGGAGGTGGCAGAAATGTATGCCCCTACCCGGACTCCGCGGCTAGATGTAGTGTCGCGAAAGCTACGTCAGTGTTTAGATCGTCGTCTACGCCGAGAAGAGGCAGTAGACTTCGCTACCCACGTCCGTAGACCTCGGAGGTATAAACGGAACTCGTTGAAAGCCAGGAGTTGGAGGAGGCTCTTATATAGAGGCTGGTAGCACGTTGCCTGTGAGTGGCTGTCCATTGGGCCAATAGGAGTGTATGGGGCTCTTGATTGGTTCCCTGGATGGCCAATCACTGAAGCTCTCTCCTGATTGGCTGGAAAGGTGGCCAGTCAAGATTATGTACTAGCATGTCATCTGGTGGGTGTCTTACTGTCTAGATTTTTGAAACAAAGGTCCCCGGATCCTACTTAGTATGTAACCATCATCTCTATTAATGTTGGCAGGATGTTTTATAATCTATATTGCCTATTGTATTGTTCTTGTCATGTAGTTACTGATGTTGGCTATTGCTGATCTTTGGTTCTGTTGTTTATAGTCGTGAATGTGTTCTTTAATCCTTGTGACTATTCTCCTTCCAGTCTGTCCTACATATACTAGGCTGCAGGAACAAGATACTTTATAATAATTTTTTTTATTCAATAATTCCATGTGTACTATAATTCCTCTTTAATCAAGCCTTTTCAGTGCCATAATTTATATTTTTCAATAAAGTATCTTTCTTGAGCTTGCGTGTGTTCCTGTGCAAATGTGACCTCCATTAGAAGTGAGTCAGTTGGCAATGTGATGCGGAGGATAACACATCTCTGCGATACTTCCGGTCTGTCATCTTGCTTTGTCTTACCACATAATTACTATAGTCTAACGTAAAGTACTGGAAAATTTTTAATTTTGCTCAATGGAGGCTCTCCACCCCTGCAGACTTATTCGACGCCCAGGGCTGGGCCTACATAACTGACTGGCATTTCGCTGTGTGTTATTTACGAATTGAGCAAACTGCCTATTTCCCCCCCTTGTTTCATTGGTATTCTCCTGCTCATCTGAGTGATATATAAGGTCCTCCCTGCTTTTTCTGACGTAACATGGCTGAGCGGCCCACAACTCACAGCATAGAGAGAGGCTAAAAACTCACCTCAAGAATGATATGTACACCATTACCACTGGTAACGTAGTTATTGAACCGTAGCTGTCAGCCCGACAACCTGGGATTAAGACCTCCTTGCTCAACTAGAAGGATACTGTTTCCTCCGCTGCTTTTCAACAGCTCTCATTTCCTTCATTCCCATTCAGCTTTATTCTGTCTCATTCCGTAAGTACAAACCACCGACCCTGCCCTGTACATCCCCAGCATGCCATGCCACTGCACCTATTTCCCTTCCGGTGTTTCATCACGATGTTTATTTACAGCCTTTATGATTACCTCAGTCACCCAATGTGTTCACAATAATTGTTTGCAATTTATTTTGTTAACAAGTATTATATTTTATCATGTTTTACATGGGGCCTACAGCCTCTTTGATTTGTACTTTACAAATTTGACATCCCAAGAACATTTTGATCTACAAGGGAATAACAGAAGACATTTGAAAATAAAACTAATAAAATTAAAATACAGGTTTAATTATATATCACATTTTCTATCTAGTTTATGTATTTTATAACTTTGCATACCTTTTCACGAGGCAGAAAAAATAATTAGGCTTAAAGAATATTCTGTCATTTCAAAACTGCAGATGACTTCACTCCGACTAAGAGTAGAAACTGTTAGGGTATTATTTATGAACACTAATCAAAGACTTGAGATGTTTGTCAAGAAAGCATGAACCATGCCAAGGCGTTCATGTGTTAGGTTATTGTTACTTCAAGAGTTTAGAAACTAACTATGTTCAGTTTGAGGCATTTAAACAGAAACCCACAGTAGAGTTTTCGAGCTGCCAGTCAGTCACGAGACCATGTATTGCTAGCAGACTTTTAAACATAGGCTAACATGGAGATAGAGCGAACTTGATCACAGAACTAAGAACAACCTGGGTCAATTTTACTTCTCAATACCAACGTTGTATACAAAGACTTTAACACAACTGTGATAGGGATGATGTCTATGTTAAAAACTAAGGGAAAAGGCGAGGGAGATATTTCACACAAGTGAAAAGGACAATATTTTCGGTATTTTTTGTCAATAATTGGTTAAAATCTTAAAGTAAACTGTTGCTTGAGAGAAAAAATTTGTTGGAAACCCTTAGGAAAATTTCTGTGCGTTGATTACAAGGACGGTTTCGTTACACTGGGAAACTAAAACATAAATTATTATGTGACATTGCAACTACTCGCACCTTCACAGTGCCAGATTTATAGTTTTGTTGCTGAGAGCCTACACCAAAATTGCCCCCCTACTATTTTACACACACAAAATAAAGGCAGCAATAAGAGCCACCAGACGCACGTGCCTAGTGTCAAGTTGTCCTTATGCATAAGGTGCTAAACTGGTGCGCAGTGCAGCGTAATACATTACAGTGGAAAAACAATACGTATGTTTAAAAATGGAATTAACTTAGAGGCAAACATTTGAAAGGCATTGGTTTTTGTATTCTCTATAATTAGGAATTTCTTGCATCATAATTGTGAAAACTACATGGTTCTTAGCAAGCAAATACACGACATTCAATATGAAATTAGTTTTTGTATGTGAGAACTATACCGGACAATGTCGCTAGTCCACGAGTTTACTCAGGGGTCTCACGCTTCTTCCTACAATGCATTCCATCACTGTTCCATATAAAAATCATTCATCCTTAATGAGTTATCAAGACAACGGTTATGAGCCATACAAATATTTTTACTCTAATCGACAATGAAATGAGGTGAATGGCACATATAAACACCAATGTCTGGGATTTCATCAGCTGACCTCTCGCACCACAGACTAGCGAACAAATAGTTGCATCACGGGAGTCAGTTGTAGGGCTAGGAATCTGAGAGCATTGGCATTAGCCAGAAAATAATCATAAAAGAAGTGGAAAAAAAAAAAAAAAGTTGCGAATGCCCTTTCTAAAACCATTTAATCTAACTTTTCATCTACAACACAACTTTACTTCAAAGGTTGAAAGCGTGTGACTGTGGCACCTTGACTGTACATCCAAATGGCGGTTTTTCTTTCATTTTGTCCGTATAGTCAGACCACTAGGTTCCCACCAAGGCGATCCGGGTTCAAATCCTGGTGTGGTAGGCCCAAATTTTTGGCATTCTTACGGCTTTCTCATTCCATCGCTACTCCACTTCCATCTATCTCTTCACGCTTCGAGCTGGGCAGGTGACAAGCTCAGTGGACAGCTGGCCCTACCTTCACCTGGCTTTTTTTCGCAAGTATCAACCGCACCCAGGAAGCTGGAGCCCTTTCTGCATAAGCTGTGTGCTTTCATAGTACGAAAAGAAAAATTTAATTATTTGTCACAAAAATGTCAATTTAAATTGTGCATATCTGCATTAAGGTTTTAAGAAAATTATGCCAATATATATTTATCACAAAAAAATAAATTATATCACTAATTATAAATGCAGTATTTAGTCGCAGTTAACATTTTGAAATACTGTAACTGACATGAAAACAGTAAGAGATATTTGGGAATTTAGCATACTTCTCCAAATCAGTTGAGTTCTGGTCTCAATTCTGAAATATTTAGATCCATAACTTGATTATGGAAATGTGATCAAGTTTGTAACCTAACTGACGTATGCAAAGAATTGTTAGCTCTGAGTTACATAGGCTTACATGATTATTTAAAGCCAGAATGACACAATTATTTGACTTCTATTAGTGACTAAGCTGTTTGTAACCTACCAAAATGTTTTTTTGAAAGAGAACAAATAACTTTAATAAACATAACTACACAAAAAAATAATTACAAAATAAATGTAAAAAATTGTATGCATAGTGCATGCTTTACTCTTTTTAAGCATGATAGTTATCATAATTCTGGTATTTTCCGTAATAAAGTAGCAGCCCAACAGTTGAACATAACACAACAGAAATAACACAACACACTGCAACCACTAAGCACCAACAAGTGTCATTGAAACCTCAACTTCCTGCGTAGTAGTAAGGTTGAAGACAAAGCATGCAAAAGAGAGTGGCGTATGGTACAACGTGGTAGTCTGCAGTATTACACTGCTATCAAAACAGAAAGAACACAAAGTTCCAGTAGCAAAATGTAGGTGAGGCCACACGTATTTCTTCTTTTTTACATGGCTACAGATGCTTTGAATAAAAATATGCGGGATTAGTATATAGCACATAAGATTAGCCCAAAGGGTGGCGGGTGTGAGGTGTCCCTGTGCGAGTGTCATACACACAAATGGTCGGGTCGGGTTTCGGTGGTCGAACAATTTCACCTTACTCCTTCCTTCATGAGCAGTACAATGTCTATCTACTAAGCGATAGGACACATGAAACTAGTTGTTTATGTCTCACATTTTACACAACACCATAACATATATCGAAACTATAAATAATGTTCACATTTTAGAATATGTAACTGGAAAAAAGAAGACAATCTCTGCCCCTCTGGTATTGCCACTAAGGGCTATAGCCCGCTAAGCCCCCCTGTAAATCCAGGCCTGCACCTCCAGTACGAGCGCTAGTTGTTATTACATCCATTCTTGATAGGTGAGCTACTGATCGAGAATGCATGAAAAGTGTATATTACTATGTAAAATAATGTAATGCAAATTAGTGAAGTGTAATGAAGAGATTTTGGTCTTAACATCTAGTTCTTCTGACAAGATGTGTGTGTGGAGCAGCGCCGGAATGAATGGGCGGGGGAAACGGGAGATCCCTAAGAAAACCTGCAAACCAGCAGCATCATCCAGCATGCTATGCAAATTAGTGAACGTAATTCAGTACGTCTATTAGCTGTTTGCTATTACTCTGTTCAAGTGTTTTTCAATGGAATGACTATTTGAGTCATGCAAACCATCAGTCTAAGTACTCCAAGTTATCGTAAGTAGGCCCTAATATGTAAAAACATATAGGCCTACCTTTTCTTTTCTCAAAATATTTTCAAAAACTATATTATTTTCAAAAAAATTTTAAAAATTTAAAAAGTTTTGATAAAAACTTTTTGACATTTCATGCAAGTAATAATGATAACAACATTAAAAGTAAAAACTGAAAAAAAAAGAAAAAAGAAAAAAAA
>PNEQ01022624.1:0-13923 GCA_003012365.1 Medauroidea extradentata
TTTTGTAGATGGCTGCAACAGCTGATTTTGCTGCGCGGGCCACCGCATAAAAGGGCCTATATCCAATACGGTGAGAGATAAAATTTTAATGAAAATGGTTTTCGCCTATTGGAACATGATAGTAACCGTAGTTAAATTATAAAAATTATACAAAATAGTCGAGCAACCTCCATTTGCTGATTTCACATGGAATGACCCAGGGGGAAGTGGGTAGACTGTGGATACTGAACCAAATTTTAAACTAAATATGAAATGTCTGATTCAAAACTGGTTGCCGATCTATTTAACGATTATTTCATACATATAGCAGACTCACTTTGTAAATTTAATCCAGAAGTATATCATAATGACATTCTATTTTCGTTATTTAAGAAAAAATGTTCTAATATAACCACTATGTGTAGCCTACCACCATTAAACACATTAGAAATATTATTGGAAAGATGGAAAGCAAATTGTCAGCTGGTTATGATGGTCTTAGTAGCAGATTAATTAAACATTGTGCCTCTTACCTATGTGTTCCATTGTGTCAAATATGTAATCATGTACTACGGAGTGGCTACTTCCCAAACCGATTAAAAGTCGCAATAGTTAAACCTATTTATAAACAGGGAGAAAAAAAAGTGAGTCAAATTATAGACCAGTTTCTTTATTGTCTTTTTTCTAAAGTGGTTGAAAAAGTTACACTTATTAGATTAACAACACATTAAAAATAATTAAAATATTAGTTCCACAAGAATTTGGATTTCGGGAAAAATTGTCTTCTAAAAATGTGACATATAAATTAATAAATGCAATTTTAATAGCTTTTAATGAACACAAATACCCTACTGCACTGTTTTGCAACCTTAAAAAAGTGTTTGATTGTGTCCATCATTTGATTCTTATATGTAAATTGAAATTTTATGGAGTAAGAGGAAATTTTCTTAGATTAATTATGTCATACCTAGCAAATAGTTTGCAAATAGTATATGTAAAGGAGGTTAATTCTAAGATTGGCTTAGTTAAAAATGGAGTGCCCCAGGGGTCGATCTTGGAACCAATTTTGTTCCTGTTAGGGTGTATTTATAAATGATTTACCTCTTTTTCTTGGCACTAGTGCATCTACGATCTTGTTTGCCGATGACACTAGTATGTTATTTGAGGGAAAAACTACTCTAGAAATATTTGTTAAAGCATTGGATGGTTATAGGAAGTTAATTACGTGGTTCAAGACAAATCATTTGACGTTGAATCTAGATAAAACTAAATTAGTACAGTTTTACACCAAAAATTAAAATATATCCACCAATAATACCACAAACAAACTTCCGATGAATTGTGTTTCTAAAATAAATTTTTTGGGTCTGAATGTAGACTTTAATTCGAATTGGAAAATTAAAGTAGGGAGATTACTACCCAAGCTGAACTCTGCTTGTTTCGAATTGAGAAAAATTATTTCATCAATTAGTGTTGAAGCCTCGAGAATGGCTTATTTAGCTTACTTCCGTTTTATGTCGTATGGCCCGATTAACTCTACCGACAGTATAAGGATATTTAAAATACAAAAGAGAGCAATAAGAATATTAAATAATATTGGACGGTAGGACACCTGTAGAGAATTATTTTACAAGTTTAACATCTTAACTTTACCTTGTCAATACATATATTCTTTGTTATGTTTTATTGCTGGAAATCTCGATAGTCTTGCTAGTAACTTCAATATTCATTCACATGGCACTAGAAGCAAGTCGAATTTACATAAACCCTATACACGACTTAAAATGGTCTAGAAAGGTGTTCTGTGTCCCACTATTTTTACCACTCAATATCCGTGAATTATATGCAACAAATTTTAGTAAATTTTAAAAGGAATAAAAATTATATCTTTTATGTAATGCATACTATTCTATTACAGAATTTACTGATGCATGTAATTGTCATTATAAATAGGGTTGTAATTATGTCACACTAAAGTAATGATTTATGTATTGTCTATTATATGTAGGCTATAATGACATACTCTACAGCGGTTTGGTATTCACCACTTGTATTGGCTTTATTGAGTGAATAAATAAATAAAATATTTAATATTCAAACAACACAGCACCATATTTATTCCAACCTATATATATTTTTTGTGTTAATCACACTACCCACTGATTGGCTGCTCAGCAATGACATCACACAAAATGCAATTATTTCACATCTTACTATCACAATTAAATTTCCTTCACTCGATAACAAGTTTGGTCGTTTCAAAAATACGTTTTTCAAAGTTCCGACACTCGCTGTCGAGTAGAACATTCCTCTGGCGAAATCATCCCGATAGTTTCAAAAATTGTGCCCCCGGTTCAGTGGCATTTTGTGCTATTGGACTGCAAAGCTGCAACCTTCCCTGATTATTTAGGAATTACAGTAAATAATTTTGATTTTTGCCGCTTGTGTTATAGAAGACAATTTGTAATTACATCTTTTGAACTACCTACTCGCCAAAACCGTCATCCGATCGCAAAGTCTGAGGAATGCGAGAAAGTTTTATTTAAAGATTCACTTGTGTACTCGTTTTCTACATTGAGCGGTCTGAACTAGGCAGCGCTGTGAGGTGAGCAGCCCATCTGGCCTTACTGGCGCATGCACAGGGCATGCCCTGGTCTTGCAAACCCAGGAAGAAGGGGGGGCGGGGATGTCTGATAAATGGTGCGCTTGTGGGCTGCTAGCAAACCAGCCCAGCTCACACATTTTGTGTACAACTTTGTTAGTTAGTAAAAAAAATTTTGAATATCGTAACTACATTTACACTCGAAACCCAGCTAAAACACATTTTTAAAAACTGGTCCAAAGTAGCATGTTTCTACGTATATGGAATTTTTAAACCAAAAATTCCAAAAAGAATAGTTTATTTGTAATATTTTGCCATAAAATCACCTCAGATTGCAACAGTTTTCTTGAGGCAGAATGATAAGTTTTAGATGTTGCTCCTTCACGCCTAGGTGTTAACAGTAAACATTTTTTGTAGCCTATTATTTCACACAAGCACAACAACACGCGTAAACACATGAACTCACGTGCAAGTACACACCCAGTCACACCCGAGCACACCCAGACATGCACTAGCACTCCCAGGCATTCGTGAGCACACCCAGACATGTGCTAGCACACCCAGGCATGCGTGAGCACACAATGACACGCACGAGCACACCCAGACATGAGTTAGTACAACCAGACATGCACTAGCATACCCTGATATGCACAAACACACCTGAGCACATCCTGAGATGCCCGAGCACACCCTGACACACCCGAGCACACACTGACATGCCTAAGCACACACTGACATGCCTAAGCACACCCTGACATGCCTGAGCACACCCTTACATATCCAGACGATTAAAAAAAAGTTTTGGTACTTATACCTTTCTTGCACTGGTCCTGTTCAGAATTGTTTTATGGTATTTTTGTCATCCTGGTACATGGTACCATTTCTAGTGACTTTTTTGAAACGAAGCTGGGATTCGAAACTAACTTCACTCCAGTGCGAAACTCTCCGATTAATCCGAGCCACGGTCGTGATCCGAGCCACGGTCGTAGAAGAACAGGTCTGGACACTCGCCTATCTAACAATGTATTTTGCTTGACCCCCTTGTTGTTTGGCTGTAGTTCGTCAAGTTACCGAGAATGTCGTACTTTTTGGCGCTGTTTTCCGGGCGGTTGGACTCAAACTCCGTCTACTTTTTTCCATTGTTAAATTTATAAAGTAAATAAAGATTGCTGGAGCCTTTTCTTAAATTTGTGAACGAAGGAAGTATTTCATAAGTTGATAAAAAATACGTTTTGATAAATTGATTATCGTAGCGGAAAGGAAGTGGGCGGAGTTTAGTCCGACTGCCCTAACATCAGCGCCAATAAAACACAACGTTCTTGATAACTTGGTGAACTGCAGCCAAACAACAAGGGGGTCAAGTTTCCAGGCGAGTGTCCAGACCTGTTCTTCTACGGCCGTGATCCGAGCAAAGAAAAATTCGCTTTTGTGCTCCTGAGACGCAAGCATGGACGCAAGTGATTGCAGCATCCGTGTTATTTTCAATTTTTTTTATTAAAATAGGGATACTCCTTTTTATTACTGTTTTTGTATAAAAGTACTTTTGGCGTAATGAATATCGGCACCACACCTAATTTTTGCGAATATATAATTCATTACGTTTCTTTCAGCTCCTAAATAAATGCTCCGCCATGTTGTCGCTGTGACGCACAGATCAATCACCTAACGGACGTTAGATGACCGTGATTCAAGGTCTATAAAGGAGAGGTCGTCTCAAAACGGCAAAAACGTGTTCGGGTCGTTCGGGTATCTTCGGAAAATGACGTAGCTGGAGACAGTGAATTGTAAACAACTGTATCAAATGTATTGGTTTCGCACGTAGCTGTGTTGAAAGTTTTTATTTTATTCGAAGTAAATAGCTTTGAACAGTTTGTAGGTAATGTTTATGTGTGTTTAAAATATTAACAGAAGATTGAAGTAAATTAGGATATTCCACACATTCAGTATTACAACTTACAAGAGGATAAAAATAGGGTACATCGTTGGCAGGACACCTCAACGTGCTGGTTCCTTTGTTGCAGAGAACGACTATGAAACGACTTCATAAACGTACTGTCAAGAATACAAACGAAAAAGGTAGGTTCATTTTGTTCTATGGTGTAAACGTATCTAAGTAACTGTCCAAACCAGCTTATGAGAGCGAAGTAGTTGTCTTGTAGGTATAAAACGACTTTGCTTTGGTTCTGCTAGATGTCATCAGTACACATTAAATTTTAATTCCGATTTGATAAATATGCAGTGATGGGTTTTGTTTATACTGTAACATTTATAACAGTCACATGTCTTACTCAAATGGCATGGGATAGGAAGTGAGTTGTAAGGTAGTAAGGTTGTATATGGATGATTGTGTGTATTCGGAGATAGATGAGGGAATCAGTTTGCATGCAGACATTGACTGAGTAATGCACAGAAAATAATAAAATTAGGCATAATGTCAAGATAACAAAGGCGGTGAGGTTCACTAGAGGATAAAGAGCAGGCTCGTGTACAAATGGAGTGAGTATGAGGTAGGTATGGGAGGTGACAGTACAAGCCCATATGAAAAAAATGTATCTGCGCCAGATCTGGCATCAGGGATAGGCAAATGTACACTAATTCATATCTGGTACAGATCAGTCTCAGATCTGGCCAAATTCAGATATAAGCTTTTTCCATAAGGGAGTACGTAGGAGTAGTGTTACAGGAAGACCGAGGGTGGGAAGTACAGGTATAAAGAATGGTTTCTAAAGGAAGAAAGGCCCTGGGAATGATAGGAAGTGTCCTGAATAGAATCAGTGGTGGGCTAAAGGAGAAAGCATACATACATTACATACATCTCAATGGTGCGTCTAGTGCTGGACTACATAATTGCAGAGCAGGATCTTTATAAGGAAGGATAGGTACAGGAGCTGGAGAGGGTTGAGCGGAGGGGTGGCTAAGGTAGGTGGATAAGGCAAGGACGAGAATATGAGGATGAGGGAAACTACAGGACATCAGTGATGATGAAAGAAATGGGTTGGAAAGAGTGGAGAGACTTGTTATGTTGTTCAAGGTGGTGAAGAGAGAGGGTGGACAGGGGAGTTAGGTCCCCAGTTATTCAGGAGTGACTACAGAGGGAGAAGATCCAGAGAGCTTGGAGGACAACAGAGAGGGATAGGCAGTCAATGGTGAGGTAGGTGAGGGAGTGGAAAGTGCTGAGAGAGAAACTGGTGTGGGTTGAGAGTGTTAGGTTGTTCAGGAGGGTCTGGAGAGAGAGTGAATGAGAGATGTAGACTTGCCAGGCGACAGTCTATCTGCAAGAATGAAATTATTATTATTATTATTATATTCAGAACAGAACTTGGAATTTACAATTGCATGATGGAAATTTGTTTTGTAGCAGTGCGTAGTTTGGTAAATTTTATTGACCTTTAGCCCATTTACTTAATTTGGCAGTTCCATTGCATCCAGTAACGGTTACAGGAGTCTAGTGGTACTGGAGTTGCGAATTTTATTACTGTAAATTTAGTCCTAATTGTAGACTGTATAATCAACATGTCATGTGATTGTGTAAATGTTGATCTCTGAAACTTTAAGTGTAACCTTATCTGATTACAAACGGAATATTTTTTACACACATAAGTTAAATAAATCCAAACACAGGTTAGGGCATTGTCATTCTAGAATACATGCACTTTCAAACATTATTTACCAAACCTGAATGATAATTATTGCCTGAGGGCCTATAAGATTATTACCTACTTTATTTAAATATAATTGCTCATTTCCCCCTTTCCTTCAATGAATGGCCTTTACAGTTGCTTATCTAATAACTCGTAGTAGTAAATGTGTAGGCAGTTTGTTTTTAGCTTTTAGTAATTATAGCCTAATGATAGTAATTCACTTGCAGTTGAGCACCCACTGGATGGCAAGCTGTAACTGCTTCCTTAAACACTTACCAAACCCCTTCTAAACATTCCAACGTTCTTTGCCTTCACCAACTCTTCCAGCCAGAATTAAATTTCGCCCATTTACCAAACTCCTAAGCACAGACTGTCGCCACTGTTCTGTTCTTCAAAGTATGAATATTCTCACTATTATTCCTTCTTCCATAGGCTACTCTGCCATAGTTAATAGGTGGCCTAACTTACCTTGCACCTCATCCTCCCATTCATTCACCATCTTGAACATCCTGGCCGGCCTTTCCACTCTTCTCCTTTCCTTAAGTGAGTTTCACTCTAGTTCCTTACCATGTTGTCTTATGTTGTAGTTTATCCTGCCTACTATTTTACTGTAAAGGCAGTAATAGAGAATACACATTGAATCTCACTAAGTAAATTCATTACTATAGAAATTGAAAAATAATATTAGGTATGGTACTGTACTTTCAAATATTAAGGCAGATTCCCAACCCCTCTTAACTTAATTCTGAGCGTGTGTGATGTTCACATATTTGTATTCGTGACATATAATCTAGGGATGTGCACAAAATAGGTTTTTGCTATAGAAACATTTTGGCACTAAATAATGGCAGTGTAAATTAGCTTGTATCGAAACAAATAGTGCAATTTATGACAAAACTAGAAGAGATTTAGTAAACACAATTAAAATTGCATTGAGTATTGGGCTCTTATAACCAATTAAAATTGGATTCACAGCTTAAACAAAATATGTTGTAGAAGTTGTTCTATGTACACACACACGCCACATTACATGGGGATGTGAATACCTGAATGCACAGTCAGTGTTTTTACTCTTAAGAGGAGTTTTTGCCTGTGTCTAATTTCCACCTTTGACACGTGGTAACAGCATAGCGATAAGGGCCAGTGTCCCACGCTTGATGAGAAGGACGTAGCCTGTATTTGCAGCACGCCAAATTGGCGCGTAAGGTTTTTGTTGTAGTCTTTCCTACAGGACTTTAAGCTGTGACCACAAACTTTTATTTTTTAATAGTATGAAGTAAAAACCAACGCATGCCACTTGCTTTGCACTTCACGAATTCAGATAATATTTTCGGAGTTACAGCAGTCTAAAATACCTGTTTTTTTTTTTCATTTTGAGAGGCCCAAAAATCATGTTTCTAACAAGTGTACAGTACTAAATATTTGAAAACATAGAAGAATGGTTTCTGTGTGTGTTCTTTCCATAGTTGAACATAATATGAATAAGTTCAATAGCTTTGTGTAAAAAAGAATACGCGTGACATGCTGCAACGCCATCTACGTGCCAGTCAAGGCTCCTCTTAACACGGTCTACCGCAATGTTGTCACCATTTCTTTACTTTTTATTTGTACCAGATATTTTTCTTCTTCTTTTAGACACAAAATGTGACAAAATTTAGCTCTTATGAAACTTTTTTATCTCATAGTTTTTGCGTAATGACTTGTTAAAGTCATATTTTGCATGCTTCCGTTTTAAGGACTACATTTAAACCAACTGATACATCAAACTAAAAAAAAAAAAAACACAGTGGATAAAAACATTGCAGGCTACAGTGTCATACTCATAAAAATAAATAATAAAAATTATTGAATTTTTAAATTCTTAATTTTCAGTTTCAGCATTTTTTAAAATACAAATAATTTTATTCTTTATTTTTATGAGCATGACATTGTAGCCTGGAATGTCTCTATCCACTGTGATTTTTTTGAGTTTGGTATAGCAGTTGGTTTTAGTGTAGTCGTTAAAACGGAAACATGCAAAATATGACTTTAACAAGCCATTAGGCGAAAACTATGAGAGATAAAGAAATTTCATAAGAGCCAAATTTAGTTACATTTTGTGTCTAAAATAAGAAAAAAAAAATATCTTGTATAAATAAAAAATAAAAAAAATGGTGATGAAAAACGTGGTAGACCGCAGCCGTAAGTTTCGTACATAGACTTACTTGAATGGTGTTTGTGAATCTGCCTTTAAATGTTTTATAGTATCTCTTGCGTAACTTTTCCATATTTTGACATTTCTGTTCTGAGAAGTTTGCCTGGCAGTTCCATCGTTTGGAGCTTTAAACCTACCAGGCTACCTGTAAAAGCAATGTCTCTGCAAGCCTATTTACAGACACACTTCTCAGAAGTGAACTGTCAAAATTCGGAAAATGTTATATGTGACTGACTAAATATTTGTAAGCATAAGTTACACAACTTATTTTTGTTTTCTTGTGATTTATTATTTTCGGTATTGTTTCAGGTACTTGGGAAAAATGCAATTTCCTCACTACATAACACAGTAAATCCAACATGGTATTTATTGATTGACTCTAACATTCTGCCTCATGGATTCATCACTCCACACAGAACCTGGATCTGTACTGGCAACAGAAGACGTGGTGTTACGTTACACAAGTGGGGAATGCAACATGAGCCTTGCAGACCACGCATCACATCACTTACAAGAGTGCCTACATAGACAATTCTTCAGTATAATGTAATTACACAAGATGCAATCCAAGTGCTGAATCAACTTGATTCAGAGCTATTAATTTCTTTTTACCCCCCTCTCATCAGATGAACTAATTGTTGTGTCAGTTATGTACTATAAGCTAAATAAATAAAATAACAGCAAATCCTAACCTGATAGGAAAAACTTCAGTTGTCCAGAAATGCGATGAAGTAATTGTTGGACAATGAAATGACAGTAATTACACCAGCTCAGAGAAAGTGTCAAGTTTTTAACCTGGGACACCAACACGCTGCAGTGAAGGTGTGCAAATTCAATATTAGGCCATATTTAACAGCATCTAAAATGGTGATATAGGCTGTTCACAATAAACTGAGCAGTCAGCAGAACTTGTAATTAATTAAATATATGTTTTATTGGACCAATATATGTTAACTTTTGAGATTGTTGAATCATTTACGTTGGTTTTTAGTTACATGGAAGTTTTCATATTTAAATTAGTAAAGATGACGGTAAAACAGCCAAAAGAAAACTTTACACAGTGCTCACTTTATCGTGAACGGCCTATAGTGTAGCTGCATTTATGTTAAAAATTCTTACACTGATAGTTGTACACTGATATTAAAAATTGGAAAATTATCTGTTAAATGTTGTGCTGCATTTTTTTTGTATAGGCTCTAGTGATTTGTGTCTTAACATGTGGAAGCAATAAATTACAGAAATTTTTACGATCACATATTTTATTTTTGAAAGAATGCATATTGTTGAACCAGTTGTCGTTTTCATGCTCATTTATGGGCTTGCAAGGATGAGAATATACTTTTGTTGTCGTATTCAATAAATGAAACGTACTTCAAATACATAATCAGGTTACTTAGGCCTGTGTGAATATGGCGTACTGGATTTTGTGTCAGATTTACACTTTAGGTCTACTTGGTATGGTTTATTGAAAAGCATGTTAGGGGAATTGTTAGACCTGTAAATCTCGTTTTTAAAAATAGTTAAAAAATTGTTTTTGCAATTCACCTTAATTCATTAATTTTCTTTGCATAAAATCAAGCAATAGGATTTTTTCTTTTTCTGAAAAATAGTGTTGTGTTCAAAAAAATTGGAGCCTCCATGCTAGTAAACCTACTGTAATGACTGTGTTAATGTGTTTTTAGGATTCCACATTGTTGTATAGTTTTTGTCAGGATTACATTTGCTGTTGATATGACTTGCTGCTTGTGTGATGTGTCTGTGTATGAAACTACTGTAGTCGCAAGCAATATCAGTTTAATGCAGCTCCATTAAATGGTCTAACATTACTGAATAGTGTTACATGATGGTGTATGATAACTAAAGAGAGACACGTACAATGAACTCATGGATATTTTTTCTTAACTTAATTATTGTACCCAACTTATAACTAAATAAAAATAAAGTACTAGAACAAGTGTACTTGTTTTTTGTGATATTTATTTATGAACTTATTTTTTAATAATTTACTTTAATTTTTTTACGTCATTAAACTGATAGTGTACTTCTCATAATTACAACTTAAAATGTAGGTTCACCCTTAAACAAGATATTTTTAACTGTCTTGTCAAATTCTATAACTGCTCGTAAAATAATATTTCGGTTATTACCAAGATTCTTTTTCAAAGGCTGTTATGAATCGTAGATGTCCTCCATGGTATTGTTTCACTTCATTAAATTGATTGTGTAAATTTGGTAAATTTATTTCAATTAGTTTTACTGGTTTAATGAATTCAATCCAAAGTGTGACAACACAACGTAAGATTGTCTCATGCAGTTATTTCCCTGTTTATGTTCTGTGTATGTACTCTTGTAGTACAGACAGTTGTGTGAAAAATATTCACATACGGTATTTGTGTTATCAAAAGATGTCCCTACTTTAGATCCTGTCTGTTGAAACATTACCCACATTATTTTCTCTGTTGAATGAAAAAAATGAGTCTGTTGCAAATTTCATTTCAAGGTCTTGCATGTTTTTGGATTATTGGGTTTGCATTCTGTCCCTGTTGTAGTAATGATTGATGTTCATAGCTGAGTGAAGAGGCTTGCTGTGTCAAAATATTTTGTGACAAGAACACACTGTTCCTGCAAATTATTACAAGTTCTACTGAATTTTCAAACATTTTTATTTCAGATATGTTTTCAGGAGACCAATTTTTTTGTAAAACATTAAGAGTTTCTCACATATTTAAAGTCAGCAATTTTGTTTCTGCTAAGCTGATAAACACCGATGTAAAGCACAATAAAATCCACAATCTTAATTGCCTACAGAAGTCAACAAATTACAGTTCAAATATAAGTTGCATATCAATAAAATTCAGGGATTATAGTTGTTATAATTTGACCATAAAAATGTAGTTTTGTTAAAAAGAAGTTCTCAAGGGGAAGATATACTATGCTAGTTGAGAGTAGAGAGCCCTGAACTTAATGCCATGAGGTAAGTGGTGAGTGAGAAATAGTTGATTCCAGAGCGTGCTCTCTTCTAGGTTGTGATTGTGGTTGTTATAGTCCAGTAGCTCACAAATTATATTTACAACAGTACAATACTATTGCATTCCATAGCAGATGCTAGGATGTGTATTACAAACTATGCTATATTTCCAGAACAATTATTTACGAAGGTACAGGTACGTTGAAATCTCTTTATAACAACTTGCTGTGAATTGCTGCAAAAACATTTTTATGGAATATGTGTGTTGTATTCAGACAATTTACATGTATTGAAGAGAGATATTGCACATACATGTTATTGTTAGAGTGAAGGTGGTGGTATGTAGCTATACTCTTTATAACGAGGTTTCACTGTGCACAAACTCTGGACTTGCAGACAAAATCTTATTAGTGACTCCTGTCAATCAAACAGAATTGTCTATCAAATTTTTCATATGAATACAACACCAAGCTCTTCTCCAACAGCTGTAATAATTTTAAGTACCTTTTTCTAGTCTGCATGCTGAAAATTTGTGTTTAAGCTAGCTTATTAAAAGACTTGTAGGAGTTTGCAGGTTTAAAGAAAGGCAGTTGTTGAGTCAAACCTAGCAAATTATCCTGAAAAATGCTAGATGCGCACACATTCTCACACGCATGCAGAGTATATTGAAGTTGTAACAAATGTACAGAAGATCATTTTTTCAATCTTTGTGAATTGACTGTTTGTAAAAATGAATCATTTCTTTAACATTATCTCCTTTCAAAAGCTTGCACTTTTCATACATTAACATGTTAGGCAATTCTATCCAGGTTTTTGTGGATACGTAATTATTTTTTGCTATTATTTCATTATTGTTTAGCAAAGGTGTGCAATACTCTCAGTACTTCTTGTCCTTGAGGACATGAAGGTGGTGAGGTGTAATCAGTGATTTCTTGTGAGAATGGAGAAAGAGGGTGAAAGTAGAGGATGTTTTTTCACATGAAGGAAGGGTAACATCTGGGCTTCCACAGGGAACTGAAATGGCCCCCCTGCTGTTTTCAGTTACGGTAAACAACGGAGGTGGTTGTGGGTAGCAAATTAATGCTGTTTGCAGATGATTGTGTCGTACATGAAAAGGCCGGTAGGGCAGAAAAGTTGCAGGAGAGTAATGAGCAGGTAAGGAGATAGCCTATCAGAAGTAAAATGATGGTTAATGTGAAAAAGACAAAGCAGTACGATTTACGAGGATAAAGAAAAGAGTGAGGAAGGTTTTAAATGGGAAGAACAAGATGCAGGGTTGCCTCAGAGGACAAATACCTTACGATGGTGTTGCAAAACATCTTTGGTGGACAAAATAAGTGCAAAGAGTAGGATCTAAGGGGAAATAGGCCCTGGGTGTTCTAGGAAGGGTTCTAAAGGGAGTCAGCCCTGAGGTGAAGGCACTATGGTTAGGTCAATGATGGAATATGCTACTGCAGTATGGGACCCACACATGGAAGTTGTTGTGAGGGTGCAGAGAAGGGCAGCCAAATGGGTAAAGGTTAGATTGAGATAACAGTGGCAAGTCAAAGAGGAGAAGCTATTGACAGGCTATATCTGATGCTGAAGGAAATAGGTGGCCCTTTATAAAGGGCATGAACAGGGTTGAGAGACCAGTGAGAGTGTTTACAGACTATTAAATTAGGATGGAGGAGGGTGGGGTAAGTTGAAGGTGCTGAGTGTATAGAAGGGACAACTGTGTGATGGTCCAAAATGTGTGGACTAGGTTGGAGAAGTAAGTCACAGTGTAGCATGATATGATGACAGAGGAATTATTTTTTTTTATTTTATTTTTTTAGCTTCACATAAACCCCAATACATATTAGGAGTGAATTGTCAGGATTTGATTATATACAATTATATACAATGAGTGTTTACATTGGTTATATACATTATACAAATAAAATGAAGTAACAAACACACAGCCAATACACTAATACAAGGTACTACGTACATAAGGAAATGGAATATGCCTACTAATTATGTTATTTATCCACTTAGTCATGTAATGGCATGTGTATCATTTAAATATTCATCTACACTATAATATGTTTTTGTAAGTAAATATGATTTCAGAATAGATTTGAATTTTTTTTCATTAATTTGGTTTTTTAAAACTGTAGGAAGTTTGTTCATTAGTTTAATGCCCATGTAGTATGGAGTGAGTGAGAATTTCTTAGTTCTATGTGTGAATATATGTAGATCCGCTGCATGTCTGGTATTGTGGTTATGTATGTTATTGTTGGTGGTGTGACAGGTGTTTTTAACAGAAAATAATATGATTTTGTATATATAGAGACTTGGTAGAGTTAAAATTTTCAGCTTTTTGAAAACCTCTCTACATGAGCTTCTGTGATTAGTGTGACTTATTATCCTGATAATTTTTTTCTGTAATATAAAAACCTTGTGCCAATTTACAGCTACCCCCCAGAATATTACCCCGTAGCTTAGTATTGACTGTACATTAGCAAAATAAAAACTTAATACCCCTTGATTATTGCAGATTTGATTTAATGTATGT